>JAODAL010031203.1:0-48777 GCA_025379985.1 Phyllomedusa bahiana | reverse complement strand
TATGTCTATCTTCTTAATTTCAGGGGCACTGGCTATATTTTGTCGGATGTTTATACTTGGCCCACACCCTTGATGAATGTCATACACCCAACTCTGGTTCACGCATTTCGATAGTTGGAGAGACATTAAAATTGATGCTCCCATCCTCTTCTTTTCCCAAACCCCCTTTCGGGTTTTTTCTAACACTCTTTCCCATGTTTTTGGGTCTAAGACTCGTCCCGGTATTCCGAATGAATTTAGGATTGGTTCAACTTTTGATCCCCTTGCCATGATAACATGGGGAGGTATTTAACCTCTGAGGGCCCGGGTGGTTTGACTTTCCCGTCCCCATGACCCTTCTCGTCCCCTCCAACCCCCTAGTGGACTTCCCAACAACAGATCCTCGGGACCCTTCCCGGTCCCTAAATTGGTGTCCTATCTTTGGGGAAGCTGGGATCGGTACGGTCCGATCTGGGTGCACAGCAAGTATATCCCCAAGCAAATATTCCCCTATGGATGATCCCTGTTACAGTCAAAAAATTATACCACTTCCCGGAACCCAGCGTCCTAGTACTTTTCCTTTATCTTATTCCTTTTTATCGGGCCCCTTTCGAATGTGTCCCGACTATTTCGAAGTCGGCTAAACATTCAAACCAAAAAGAAGGAGGGACTCCCCCACCAAGAAATTCAGCCCAAAATTCCTTCCCTTATTCTCAAAACCCCGGGCACAGACTTGCCCTTTTTTGTCCTTTTACCGGGGTTAAAAAAAGATCTCCCCCTCCTTTCAGACGCGACACGTTTTTTTTTTTATTTTTTCGCAACCCCTTCCCCTAATTTTCAAACAAATGACAGTTTTTGTTTTCTACCATCTCTTTAAACCAGCAAGTGGTCAATTTCTTTGTCCTGCAAGGGGCCCCCAACTACATGGTATCCCTTTTTTATTCCCGACTCGGCCCAAGGGGACATAGACTGGGGGAAGACAGGGGATTAAATAAGGGAGCTTAAAAAAGAAATGCTTTTACGGGGCCGGGTTTTTCCGGCGTTTTCGGCAGTTTCCCCTGCGTTCCCTTCGGGACCCAAGGGTTGGGTGAACCAATAGGTTGAGTCCCTTTTAGAGCGCCAGCTTTAGGTTCTTCCTTTTGGAGATTCTCAGTTTTGAGTGAAACCCAATTGTTAGGCCCCGACCCCGACCCCTGGGCCTGCTACCACTTTACAGATATGATAAATAAAGTATCCACAAGACAGGGGGGCGCTTGATCAAAAAAAAAAGTATTTTTAAACAGTAGTGGCTTATTAACTTGATTATATGTATGAGGGGCTTGCGCAGTAGCCGGACAAAGTGAATTTTACAGGCGGGTTAAGATAACATAATAAGCAAGTTCTGTTACAGCTTAAAGGTTCTGCGGTGGGGCGAGAGTCCCAAATTGTATCTTGAAACAGCCATGATTGTACCCTTTTTTGGTGTCAGAACGGGAAAATTTTTTCTTGTTTCCCCCAAAAATGACATCCCCATATGTTCTGTTTTCATGGCAGTGCGGCCCTAGAGGCCTCTGTAGCTGCCATGTTTGTACTCCTATTACACCCTGCTATATTTTCGTCATATCCTTGACAATGATTTCACCTGCTACTTCATAGTACGATTCCCAGGGTTTAAAGGAAAATGTGGTTTCTGTTCAATTTCTTTTTTAAATTAAATTTTAAACTATAGGGCCAAATTGCATAAAAAACCCCAATGATTTTTCCCCAATTTTGGGGAAATTTGGAGAAAACAATTAACCACTTGAATTGGGAAGCTTTTTAAACCCTCCAAGCAGTTGTTGACCTGGTGGGATTTGTAACTACAGCCCCTACTGGAACTTTACTATGCCATATGCTACCTCCAGTGTCATTATGTGACAAGTTGAACTTTTTGTAAAGCGGAAATGGGACTTGCCTCAAAATAGGGCACATTGCTAAATGCTACGAAAATGAATTCTGTACAAGACAAAGGGCTAGCCACATTATTGGTTGTACTTGGGTCAGAATGGCAATCACAAATGCCCGTCTTGGGTCTGATATGTGTCCCAACCCCTCTAACTTTTCTTCTAAGACAATATGTTGCGGCCCTAGGGCTTGATCTTCCATCATTGTTTGCTACCATGAAATCCCTGTACAGGCAATACCTGCAAGAGTTTGTTATTCAGTTTTATTTAACAGGGATATATATAGTTTTAGCGGCAAAATCACATTGCTCAATGAAGGGCTGCTTCTTAAAAACAGGCAATGGTGGGGTACTTGAATGTTTGAGCTGCTGAGGGAATTGTATGTGAGGAAGGGGCATAACTTTTTTTTTCAAAGTCATAAAGAGCATAGCTTTGTCCATGTAGAGTCTGGCCAGCAGGATGGGGGTCATATCAACCAAAAGCTGCCGCATGATATATTAAAGATGGCTGCTTTCTTCTAAACAGCACCATTGTTTATAGGATTGTCTGAAATTGCTGGTCATCCCCATTCACTTTAAGGGGTTCTCCAGTACAAAAAATATTCTCTGAAAAATATTTGGTCCAAAATAAGGCACTTTTGGACTTTCCTTCCATGTGCTTCCTGCAGTTCTACTTCATCTGCTTGATGAGGGGAGGCTCAGTAGTTCAGTGTCTCTACACTAAAGAAACCTTTCTGTGTGGAGCCCAGGAGATCGGGAGTCCAAAGGGGTGTGGCATTTTCAGAGACACCTTTGAAGCCACACCTCATTGTCTCCACCTTGTTTCCAACATGACGTAGGGTACAGGGGGCTTGCATTGAGACAGGTTGGGCGGAAGTGATTGTGTTCTCAATTCACAATGAATTTATGTTTTTCCAGGATTCTTAAAGAACAGGAAGATAAAGTAAAGGAAAAAACTATCCATCTGTTTGACTCACCAAAGAAGAAGAATTGCTGTTCCAGACAATAGACTACCAATGTTTACTTCACTTACTATTTACACTACCTTTCCCGGGGTCTGGGTGCCAGGCTTCACGTTTATGTAGTATAATACTACCTTATATGCCATTAGCTTCTCTGATATTTCACTTCATGATTTTACGAAAAAATAATGGACCTAGGCCAGGTATTTTTATATCTAAGAGGAACCCGTTATTGTTGTTTTTATATTATTTTATATTGTCAATGTGGTTTATTGTTAATATACAATAGGTCTATTGCTTGTATGGCAGAAGGCATGGAGTTGGCCCTAAAATCATGTATGATATGTCAACAAGACTTGTCTTAAGGAGGCCATACATCTTCTCGAAACCTCCACATCATCAGTGGGGTCAGCTGCTGTTACTGTATTTAGTGGGGAGAGGAAAATAAGCTTCTGCCAGCACTTTTAGTGGCTTATCTTCCATGTGAGCAAAAAGGAGCTGAAATTCAAAATACTTGATCCTTATTTTTTTCTGACATTATCAGGGAGAGTCAGGAAACCTCCATACACATAAATTAGTTAGCCCTGCTAGCAATTGGTGGGCCAAACAACTTGGTTCTTAGGTGTATGAAAACCAAGTGTGCTAAATGGTGGGAAATATATTCATTGGTATGGAGGAACCTATCACTTCTGTATTACACATTGGTGATAAGTATGGATTTAGGCTGGGATTAGGCTGTTTTTGAGCAATGTAACTTTCATGCCAAGCCTTTTCTCCTTCTATTGCTCATGTCAAGTCTGATGATGGTACTCTATCAGCTGGTACCTTATTGATACCAGAATTGTCAATGTAGAAGTAGCTTTAGATGCTGGCTTAATCTGTGTTGAAATGAACAGTTACAAAAAATTCCAAGTAGAAGCAGTGTCCATGATGGACCAAATTCCAAGAGTTGAAGGACACATCATAAAATAGCTTTGTATTCAAAGACTAAAGTCAAGACAGATTATGACAATGTGCCATTGGCTCCATCCTAATGGAATTTATCCATTGTGATATCTTCTTTTTCTGTTAATTCTGCAAGTACATGAGGTCGTCTGAGATGATAAAAAAGACTGCTGCTCTTCCAGAAATCTTGTCCATTGGTTTTGCTGCTCAAGGGCAAACCTAGACACATCCCATAAACAAGAGTAATACTAGATCCTTTTTTAAAATCTCAGAAACCAGTTTTTGCTGGACATAAATCAACTGACAAGTGGCCAACGTTGAGCAAAATGCCCTGGATAAGCAGTATGCAGCTCTATAGTGAGATTTTCTTTCCCAGGAACCCCCACCAATAGTAATTCAATTAGTGGAAATTATATTTTGTTTTCCATTTTAAATGAAGTTTTTCTATAAAATTATTGGAAATTTTAGTTGTTCTGTTTTATGCCATGAAAAGATTGTTTAGACGGTAAACAAACCTCTGTGCTTGTTCAAGATCCATATAATATTGTATGATGGATGACTTTAATGGCCTATCCCAAGGCCATATGCCAGAAAACCCCTTTAAGTATGACTGGTAGGAGTCTGCCCATTAATCATTTCAACAAAGGGGCTGCAGGGCCCAATGGAGCCTAGAATTTACCAAATAGGTACATCCATTCCTATCTGGTACTTGAATAGGCTGAACTGTAGTGCCAGCCAAACCCATATTGACGAGACTGTGTTAGATACTGTAGTAGGGTATCATCAGTCTTCTGATTGGTGGGTTATAAGCCATTAATGAAAGGTTCTATTCATTATGGCCTCTGTTCATATGATGGCACCTGTTGGACCTGATTGACCTATAGTGGAGTCCGTCAGGAGTTGCCTAGAGATCTACAGTAGGTTGCCTTTACAGCAAGAAGAAAAATCTCTGCTGTGCTATTCTTGACCAAGCTGGGAGCTGAGACCTCTAAATGTCGCTACAAATCCTGTAAAGCGATGTAATATAACATTGGGAAATCTCTGAGACCTATCATTTTTTAATAGAAATAAACACTAAGTAAATAGAAAACTGTATATTACAAAAACACTAACTTACAACCTATCAGGTTGTAGAAGGGAATAGTGTAATACACTACACTATTCTGACCAACAAACTACAGCGTGTACAGCCTGCAAACATAGTCTGCATGAACTCTGCTGTAGGCAATGGATATGTGGCTGCTATACTTGCTAGCAGATACTCAGTTGTATTTGTCCATTGAAAGTTAGGTTCATACTGTGACCACTTGCTTGTTGGGCTGACAGCTAACTCTCCCAACCTCTCCATTTGCCAAGAGTTATATATGGGGCAGAAGGACGAATGGTGCTGCCAGACACCTCCAGTGGTCACTTATCTCCCTTAAAGGGGTTTTTCCAGGACGTGCCTTATCTGCTAAGAAGCAATTGTAAACAAGCCACACTGAGCTAAGAGAGAGAGAGAGAGACACAGCCAGAGCACAGAGCCGTGCATAAGGGATCGTGTGAAATGTTCACTCAAATAATCAAATGACAACTACTGGATTCTGTATACAAAAGACAACACCTTTTCTCCACAGCAGCTTGAAAGCTTCTTCATGTTCTCTGTCATCAGATAAAGCAGGGATCTACTCAGATAATCACATTACAACTAGTGGATTCTGTATACAAAAGACAACATATTTCTACCCGGTGCCTTGAAAGCTTCTTCAGCTCCCTCTCATCAGATAAGAAGTGTGATCTGCGCAAGCCCGGCCAGCAGCTCTTGTCAGGTCGTATCTAATAGAAGCTTTTAAGTAACTAAGGGCAGGTAAGGCAGCCTGTAGCTCTCTCAGACTGCAATTTTTGTAATCACATATATTTAGAAAAGTGATTAAATACCCATTTTGGAGGATCCCACGTCAACATTACATCGTGGCATAACCCCTTTTAAGAACAAAAGCATTATGCATATTAAAATGCAACTGGCCAATACCTCTTTCCTCTGCTGTCTGATCCCGCACATATTAGCGGGTTTTGGTCAACATCTAATATGTGTGGCCAGCTTAACTCTGAGACAAGATCATCAATGCGTTTCCACTTCTGGCATCTTCTTCATCCCTTGACCAGAATAGTGAAATGAGTTGAATAAGGAAAACAAAGCATTACATGGTACACATGGGAGAAGATGGGTGTCCAATCATGTTAAAGGCATATCTATCATAGAATTAGGAGCTGATGGTGAGAGGAGAACAGGCACTAAACGTTCCCCGTGTGTGCCATGATATTTCCCAATGGCTACGTTCAATGGTGGAGCTTATTACATATTTAATTGGTGGCTAATTAACCTCAACAGAAGCCCGTTACACATTGCGCAGCTCTCTGATTTCTTAGTATTCCCTGACTCTTTGCACATTATTGCCTATTAAATAGAGGCATTATATGGGAACGTACACCCCTGACTTTTATTGCCTGGGTATCAGCTCTAGAAACATAGGAAGAGTAGTCTTGCCGATCATTGATGCTTCTGATGGCTGCAAAGTTGGGATTGGTTAAAGCAGTTTAACCTCATATATTTTTTTGTTCCTAAGGTATTTCTGCTCCTGCAACAATGGGCTGGTTCATTATAAGTTACCCGCCCTGATACGTTACAGCGAGTGTTGGGGGGTTCCCCAAAATAATCATTGGCAGCAATAGCCTGTGGAAGTGTTTGAATGTCTTCCTCTAGAAAGGGGGAGGAGAGGATGGTGGAACCCAACAAGAAAGTGGGCATTGCAGGATGTTCCTGGGTGGGGGGAAGGTGTTTCCAGGGCAGGGTTAAAATATTCAGCTTTAAGGTTTTTAAAGATTGATGAGTTTGATGTACTTTTATACAAACATTTAAAACAGGACCTGATATTAGGTCCACAAAAATATGTGTATAGTGTAAAGCATTGACTGCAAACCTTGAATGAGAATCCTCTTAATACAACAGTTCTATATTTTGATAGAACACAGTTTATTACTATAATAAAAACAGGGATAATATTACATTGAAATATTTTATGGTCTCTTGTTTTTGATTTTTATGTAATAAATGTGAAATATCAGTTTTTCCCAATTTTATTGTATTGTTTTATTGTAAATGTGCAAATAAATTATGTTCCACTTTTGTATGTGTATTGTTTTTATTAGCTAAATATTTCTTGTTACCTGATGTTTTATAGTTTGCTTCATTTTTAGAATAAAGCTAAACGCTGCTTTATTACATCTTCAGCTTTTCAACTTCTGACAGTTTCATTCTCAGGAAAATTTTATTCTGACTCCTTACAGTGAATCTCTACCTTTTTACCACTTTGTCAATTTTAGGTCCAAAATTCTGTTTTGATTCATTTCCTAATACATTTAAAGGGAATGTGTCACCAGATCCATGTGTCACCAGAAAATAATAATATATTTAAATTGTGCTTTATTCTAAACATTATGGGCGACATGTATGAAGATCGGCGCGTCGGAGCGCCCGTTTTCATGTTATTTTAGTGAAAGCTGCGCCTCATTTATGTCGGCGCCCTAAGTGCGCTCATACATGCGCTGTAAAGTTCCCTGCGCCTCGCCAGTGTGTGAGATGCAGTGCGGAACTTGGGCGCAGAAGTAATGCGCCTAACATGAATTAAGTTTCTAGACAGGCTGGAAAGCAGGGAAAAATCATTAAACATGTTAGTGAATAGCAAACAGAGTTGTCTTTAAAATGAATGAATGAATATAGATAAATATCAAAGTTGAATAAAATCGTTTTCAATGTATCGAAAAAGTTGATCATTTAAAATGAAAGCAAATATATGTAAGATCTGAAAAGAAAGAAATATCAGCTATAAAAGGTCTTAAAAAAGGGAGAGACAACTAATTTCACATTAAAGAAGCTAATGCTGATGTTTTACAGATGTTAATTTGTATTTTTTTTTACCTACTTAATAGGAAGAGTCTGCCTAATTATCTGACTAGGCAAAGGTAAATAAAGACTATTGCCAAATACATTGCTGTTCTGATTTTGCTTCTCTTCAGAGCTAAAGTAGATCTCATCTCCTGTTATTATCTCAGAATAATAAACCCCAATATAAAACAATAAACTTTATTTCATTATATTAAAATGTCACAATCATATTCCTATCCCCCAATTGATAATTACATAAGTAACCATAATTATATAAGCCAGCTTGAATAGGTTATGTCAAAAACAAACAGGGTAGTTTCCACACATACAGTATATACAGAAACATATATACAGGGCCCTTCCTAGGCTAAATTGCACTCAGGGCGAAGTGAAGAAATTTCGCCCCCGCCCCCCGGAAACTAATGTGCCACACTGCTTCACCAGATAGTTGCCCCTGTAGCCATGTAATACCCCCTGTAACCAGACAGTAGCCCTGGCAGCCATGATAGTTGCCCCTGTAGCCAGATGGTTGCCCCTGTAGCCATGTAATACCCCCCTGTAACCAGATAGTAGCCCCAGCAGCCATGATAGTTGCCCCTGTAGCCAGTTGCCCCCTGTAGCCAGTTGCCCTTGTAGCCTTACTAGTTGCCCCCTGTAGCCAGTTGCCCCCTGTAGCCCTGCTAGTTGCCCCCTGTAGCCCTGCCAGTTGCCCCCTGTAGCCGGTTTTGCCCCCTGTAGCCAGTGTCCCCTGTGGCCTGTTTTGCCCCCTGTAGCCAGTTTTGTCCCCTGTAGCCAGTTGTCCCCTGTAGCCAGTTTTGTCCCCGTAGCCAGTTTTTTCCCTGTAGCCAGTTAGGCCCCCTGTAGCCAGTTTTGCCCTCTGTAGCCAGTGTCCCCTGTAGCTAAGGATAATAACATAACAAAACTCACTTACCTTTCCAGGATCCCTGCAGCAGCTGTCAGGTCCCGGGAGCCGGGAATCGGTGTAAGCGGCGTGACGTCATCACGCCGCTTACACTCAGCTCCCGGGGTCTCCTGGGATGGGAGCCGAGACTCAGCGTTGCAGGGGACGCGGAGAAAGCCGTGCGCCCCCTGCGACACTGTGTATGTATCAGCGCTTACTGAGCGCTCATACATACAGGCAGGGCCGCCGTACAGGGGGGTACAGCCAGTACTCCTGTATCGGGCCCGGTGAAATAAGGGGGCCCGCTGCAAGCAGGCCCCCTTATTTCACATTAAAGTGTTAGGTCCTGGCCGGCGCTGCTGGGAGGGGCCCGCGCTCCCGGTCAGAGCTGCACTTACAGTCACATAGAAGTTTTGCCACTTACTTCCTCTGCGCTGTGACCGGGGCCGGGCCCTCCTCCTATGACTGCGGCCGGGACAACTAATTAAATCAGTGAAGCTCCGCCCCGAGGGGCGGGACTTCACTGATTCAAGTTGTCCTGCATCACTGCTGGCCAGTACAGCGGCGCAGACAGACAGAGGAGGAGGCCCGGCCCGGTCACAGCGCAGGGGAAGTAAGTGGCAAAACTTCTATGTGACTGTAAGTGCAGCTGTGACCGGGAGCGCGGGCCCCTCCTCAGCCCTCAAGCCTGTTAAGTGCTGCAGGCTTCTAATGTGTAGTGAGCCGGGACTCCTCCCCTCTCTGTGCGGGGGCGTGGCCTCACTGACGACGTCATCCCGACTGCTGCCTGATGCCCGGGCACAGAGAGAGGAGGGTCCCGCTGCAGTCACACTGAGGAAGTAAGTGTGAAGCACAAAGCAGGCCTGAGCAGCCTCCCCCCTGCCCTGTCCAGCCTCCCCCCTGCCATGCCCAGCCTCCCCTGTACTGTCCAGCCTCCCCCTGTACTGTCCAGCCTCCCCCTGTACTGCCCAGCCTCCCTCCTGTACTGCCCAGCCTCCCCCTGTACTGCCCAGCCTCCCCCTGCCATGCCCAGCCTCCCCCTGTACTGCCCAGCATCCCACCTGCCATGCCCAGCCTCCCCCCTGTACTGCCCAGCCTCCCCCCTGTACTGCCCAGCCTCCCCCTGTACTGCCCAGCCTCCCCCCTGCCATGCCCAGCCTCCCCCCTGTACTGCCCAGCCTCCCCCCTGTACTGCCCAGCCTCCCCCTGTACTGCCCAGCCTCCCCCTGTACTGCCCAGCCTCCCTCCTGTACTGCCCAGCCTCCCCCTGTACTGTCCAGCCACCCCCTGTACTGACCAAAATAGATGTGGAACCAGCAAAGTAATGAAACGTATCAAGCTTTAATAATTTCAGTTAAAAGAAAGTAAGACATTAGTCCGTACTTATACAGAGTGTCCATATTTCTGCAAGTATGAAAAAATATACTCAGTATTTTAGTTGCGGCATAACATGCCGTGTGGGCTCAGTCAATGGCGCCGCTCATCTGGCAGGAGAGCATGGGAACGCCGACATCCGAGCCGGACAGGTGAACTTGCGGACGTTTCGGGGATGGCTCCTCCCCTTCCTCAAGCATCCCCTGTACTGCCCAGTCTCCCCCTGTACTGCCCAGCCTCCCCCTTTACTGCCCAGCCTCCCTCCTGTACTGCCCAGCCTCCCCCTGTACTGTCCAGCCTCCCCCTGTACTGCCCAGCCACCCCCTGTACTGTCCAGCCTCCCCCTGTACTGTCCAGCCTCCCTCCTGTACTGCCCAGCCTCCCCCTGTACTGCCCAGCCTCCCCTGTACTGCCCAGCCTCCCTCCTGTACTGCCCAGCCTCCCCCTGTACTGTCCAGCCTCCCCCTGTACTGCCCAGCCTCCCCCTGTACTGTCCAGCCTCCCTCCTGTACTGCCCAGCCTCCCCCTGTACTGCCCAGCCTCCCCCTGTACTGCCCAGCCCCCCCTGTACTGTCCAGCCTCCCCCTGTACTGTCCAGCCTCCCACTGTACTGTCCAGCCTCCCCCTGTACTGCCCAGCCTCCCCCTGCCATGCCCAGCCTCCCCCTGTACTGCCCAGCCTCCCCACAGCCATGCCCAGCCTCCCCCCTGTACTGCCCAGCCCCCCCCCTGTACTGCCCAGCCACCCCCTGTACTGCCCAGCCACCCCCCTGTACTGCCCAGCCACCCCCTGTACTGCCCAGCCTCCCCCTTTACTGCCCAGCCTCCCTCCTGTACTGCCCAGCCTCCTCCTTTACTGCCCAGCCTCCCCCCTGCCATGCCCAGCCTCCCCCTGTACTGCCCAGCCTCCCCACTGCCATGCCCAGCCTCCCCCCTGTACTGCCCAGCCACCCCCCTGTACTGCCCAGCCACCCCTGTACTGCCCAGCCACCCCCCTGTACTCCCCAGCCACCCCCTGTACTGCCCAGCCTCCCCCTTTACTGCCCAGCCTCCCTTCTGTACTGCCCAGCCTCCTCCTGTACTGTCCAGCCTCCCCCTGTCCTGTCCAGCCTCCCCCTGTACTGCCCAGCCTCCCCCTGTACTGCCCAGCCTCCCCCTGTACTGCCCAGCCTCTCCCCTGCCCTGCCCAACACTTTTTAATGCTGCTGTTTATGGTATTAAATACATAAAAAAATATATCTGCTTTTAGTGAACCTCACTGGATCTTTCTTCCTGTTTAAATGTAATTGTGTAATTGTATTTTTTTTTTGTTTGTTTGTGGTCACCCCAGAATTTTTCTGTGGTGGGGGCGGAGTGGCAGGATAGGGGGGGGACGGGACGCGGGATTTGAAAGGGACTGGGGTGGGGCCCTGATGCTTCAGCTGTATGGGGCCCTGAAATTTCTGATGGCGGCCCTGCATACAGGGGAGGAGGCAGGAGAGGAGTGATCCATCCAGCCTCCTCCCTGTGCTGGCAGCTGCACTAAGTGTGTGCAGCTGCTGGCTTTGACTCTGCACAGCTTTTTTACAACGGCTGTGCAGAGTCCAGGGCTAACCGCGGGGCGGGCGAGGCGACCGGCGCCCCCCCTCTGGTGAGCGGCGCCCCGGGCAATCGCCCACCTCGCCCGCCCCTAAGAACGGCCCTGTATACATTTATTACTCATGATATTGCTGCCTCTCCGCCCTTGTACACAGATGAACACAGATGGAGGAAAGAGGGCCAGACGACTTACTCAATAAAGCCCAATTGTATCACTATCCCTACACCAACCTTATTACTATGCCCTAAGCAGATTCTAATGGAGTAATCGCCCTGATAAGGGCGGCCCCACTCTTCAGGTGGCTAGTCCTAAAGTTACCCTTATAATCCCTATTCAGGACCATGTACACAGTTTGGCTTAACTGAAAAATATAAAGAATTATTCAATATCAGGTAAATCCTCCTGACGTGTTTCCACTATCAGATAAGGTTCATCAGGGGAGGAAGAGTACTGATGCCTGAAGACAAAACCTGTGCCATGATGTCCGGACACACTTACAATTGGGCTTTATTGGATAAGTCGTCTGGTCCTCTTTCCACCATCTGTGTACAAGGACAGAGAAGCAGCGGTATCGTGAGTAATATATATAAGAACATTTTTCTGTATATATGTGTGGAAAGCTCCCCGTTTGATTTTGACACCACCTATTCAAGCTGGCTTATGTCTAATTATGGTTACTTATGTGATTATCAATTAGGGAGAGAGGAACATGAGTGTAACATTTTAATATAATGAAATAAAGTTTATTGTTTTATGTTGAGGTTTATTATTCTGAGATAATTATTGTACCCTGATTTGGATATTATATGGTCAGTGATAAAAAGTTTCTTATCTCCTGCTTGTGTTCACAAGCTTCCCTAGGTTAGTGGCCACATCTCCATGCTCTGATAGGCTGCAGCAGCAATGGCCGAAATGTTGATATCACTTCCTGCTATTTGTTATCTGTAGGACGGAGCTTATTTATGTTTCTTACTGACAAACATTAACCCTTTAGAGCTTTGTAGCCTTGTGCCCTGCTGTTTAAAAACCTCCATCACTAATGTCCCTGAAACAGCATGGTGAGTACACCCCTTTAACGCTTCCCACACATACTCATAGGGCAATTTTGGTTCTAAGTAAAATACTGTCATTACTCACTTCATACCTCCCAACATTTAGAGATTGCAAATAGGGACACATTAGCCACGCCTCTGGCCACGCCCAAACAAATGACATCACATCAGGCCACACCTCTGACCACGCCCAAACAAATGACATCACACCAGGACACGCCTATAACCACGCCCCACCAAACAAAATCATGCCCCGCCCCTCCAGAAGACCAGCGGCAACACAACAGTGGCGCCACTGGGTTCTGTAAATATGTAATTATATAAAGTAATGTATTGTACACACAGAAATCCATACAAATAGCTGTAAGACAATGTTCTGTGGATGATACCGCTATATAATTGTCATACAGTGACCACATAATACCGCTGTACAGGGAACAAATATCCCCGTACTGTTACTGACCACACCAAGATTAATATTATCAATAATACCACAATACAGAGATCAAATAATTCCACCACACCATGACAACATCACCAGCACATAGTAACTGAATAATACCACACCATGACCACATATCACCATCACATAGTAACTGAATAATACCACAACACCATTACCACATATCACCATCACATAGTAACTGAATAATACCACAACACCATGACCACATATCACCACCACATAGTGACTGAATAATACTGCTACACCATGATCACATATCACCATCACATAGTGACATAATACAGCCATACTGATCCTGAATATAAACCATTACACTCCTACCAACATTCCTGCCATACAGTGACTATATGGGGGTAGATAGCAGTTGTACATAGGCTCTGCAGACATATAAGTGATGACAGTACAGTACAATTTAGTGACTCACAGGTGACTTCTTCTCTGTTGGGAATGGTTTCCTTTCTCCATTCCTTCCAGACCGCCATGATGACTTCTTCCGGCCTCGTCACTGAAGAATTAACCACACAAACATCTTAGACTCTGCACTTCTCCAGCACCTCCTTACCAATTCCCACATTTGTACAAACTCCAAATGGGGTGATAGGTGGAGTAGGGGAGTATGGGGCAACAGGCAGTGGTCAGGGGGTTATAGGGTGTCAGGTGAGGGTTGTATTTTGTGTTTGCACTAGGCCACAGGGCTGAGAGAGGAGGTAATGACCCCAGCTTACAGCACAATCTCCTGGGGGAGACGGAAGACCAGCCCCCCAGAGATTGTGGTGCGGCTCTGGCCTGTTCTCCATTCCCGGCACCCCCAGATGATCAGCCACAGCCGTGACCTTCAGGGGTGCAGGGGATGGAGTTTAATACTTTTGGATTTGTTAGACTATGTCGGATCAGCGTAGCATCTATTTCTGAACTAACATGGTCCCGAGGGCCGGTGTCAGGGAGAGTTTATTTAAATAAACTGCTTTTTATGTTGTTTCTGTATAATTTTTTTTCATTTTTTCAGTGATAGTAATGGAGGTTTCTGTCAGATGCCTCTATTACTATCGCTCGGGCTTGGTGTCAGCCTGCGACAGTTTTTGTCACCCCAAGGCCAACACTAACCCCGTGTCACTATTAACTCAATACCCAACGCACCAGGGGTACCGGGAAGAGCTGGGTAAACATCAGAAGTGGACCCTCTAATGTGATGGTCTGATTCTGTGGTGGCTGCGGGCTGGTACTCTTAGAATAGGAAGGGACCAGTATCCATGGACCTTCTCATTCTGATAGCATCAGGCTGCAGCTGTTGGTTTTACCCTGGCTGGTTATGGAAAATGGGGGGACCGCACGTTATTTATTTTTTTCGGAAAATCATTCATTTATTGAGAATCCTACAGTGGGCACCTCCTGTAATGATTACAGTTGATGCCCATGTGCAGATTCTCAGTAAATAAACACATTTTCAGAAAAAAAACGACGTGAGGGTACCCCCAATTTCCATAACTAGCCAAGGTAAAACCGACAGCGGCAGCATAATACTATCAGAATTGGAAGAACCATCGTTACTGGTAACTTCCCATTCTAAAAATACCAGCCTGCAGCTGCTCCAGAAGTGGACCCTCACATTAGAGGGTCCGCTCCTGACCGTTACCAGCTCTTCCCAGTGCCCCTAGTGCGTTGGGTACTGGGGTAATAGTAACACGGGGTTAGTGTCAGCCTTAGGCAACAAGAAACACCACTGGCTGACACCAAGCCCGAGCGATACTAATGGAGAGGCGTCATCCAGATACCGCCACTACTTTCACTGGAATTAGATGGAAAAAAACACACAGAAACAGACAAAAACACTTTATTTAAATAAACACTCCCCGACACAACAGCCCTCGTTATCCATCTGATTAAAGAAATAGAAGCAACGCTGTCCGACATAGTCCACCGAATCTGGCGTAGTCCAAAGGGGAAACCTGTAGAAAAAACAAAACAACAATAACCCTACAAATTGGGCATCACCCAGCTTTCCTGGACACCTGCTGTGGCGATGTTATCCAGCTTTCCAGGATGCTGAATAGCCTATCCAGTGCCCAGGAAAACTGGATAATATCCCCCATAGCACGCATCTAGGAAAGCTGGGTGCTTGCTGTGGGGGATGTGTCACCCAGCTTTCCAGGGTGCTGAATAGCCTACACAGTGCCTTGAAAAGCTGGGTGACATCCCCACAGCAGTTGTCCAGGAAAGCTGAGTGGCACCCATCCCCCACAGTAGGCACTTAGCTTTCCTGGACAACTGCTGTGGAGGATTTTCACCCAGCTTTCCCACATGCTGGATAGGTTATTCAGCATCTGGGAAAGCTGGGTGACATGGTTCACAGCAGGCGCCCAGGAAGGCTCGGTGTCTACGTGGGGGATGGGTGTCACTCAGCTTTCCCGGGTGCTGGATAACTCACTCAGCATGTGGGAAAGCCAGGTAGGCCTTGGGGAAAGGAGGGAAACAGTATGAGGGAGGGGTCAGGAAATAATGGAGGAGTGTGTGGGGGAAGGTGACAGGGAGAGGGGGGGTCAAGGGAAGGGTTAGGTTGGTTCAGGGAGGAAGGGGTTGAGTGAAGGTGTCAGGGAGGGAGTGGGGCGATGTGGGGGGATAGGAAGAGAGGGAGGGCTGAGCGGGGTGTCAGGGAGACGGAGGGCTATTTGGTGGACGGGGGGTTGAATGGGGTGTCAGAAGTGGGAGTGGGGCCGAGTGGGGAGAGCAGGGGGGAGGGGGGCCGTTTTGGGGTGTCAGAGAGGGAAGGCTGAGTGGGGTGAGCAGAGGGAGGGGGGGGGGGCGAGTGGAGTGAGCAGTGGGAGGGAGGCCATTTTGGGGTGTCAGAGAGGGGAGGCTGAGTGGGGTGAACAGGGCGGGGGGGCCATTTTGGGAGGGCTGAATGTGGAGAACAGGGGGGAGGGGGCCGTTTGGGGGGCGGAGTTTGCTGAACAGGGAGGAGGGGGGGCATTTGGGGAGGCTGGGTGGGGTGAGCAGGGGGGAGTGGACCGTTTTTGGAGGGGCTGAGTGGGGTGAGCAGAGGGGAGGGGGCCGTTTTTGGGGGGGCTGAGTGGGGTGAGCAGGGGGGAGGGGGGCCGTTTTTGGGGGGGCTGAGTGGGTTGGGCAGGGGGCCGTTTTTTGGGGGGAGATGAGTGGGGTGAGCAGGGAGGAGGGGGCCGTTTGGGGGGGGCAGGGAGGAGGGAGAGACTTTTACCATACACTTGTGTCCTCTTCCTCCTCCTGCTGCTGCTGCTGGCTCCGGCCCCGCAGTCACACTAATCAGGCAGGCAGTGACATCAGTGGAGAGGGTCTCTATGACGCTTCCCCTGCGTCTCTGCTCTCTGTTCCGGCCGCATGTGAGGGAGAGAGGTTCCCTGACAGCGGCCGGTGATTGCGGACACTGTGGACGGGCAAACAGCGGACTGCACAGCGGAGTCCTGGGGATTCAGAGCAAAGGCCCTGGATTCCCGGGACACACCCAAAAAATCGGGATACCTCCCGGCCATCTCGGGATGGAGGGACAAGGATCCCAAATCGGGAATGCCCGCCCAAATCGGGACAGTTGGGAGGTATGCTCACTTACCTGGTCAGTTTCCAGCCTGAAAGGAGCAACATTCTGCATCTGTTGATTCTCCAGGCTTGCGCCCACACCCAGGGAGACGTTCTGCTGGAGACTTCGGAGTGAGGGAGGGTGTGTGACACAGGCCAATATGAGGGCCAGAAGGCAGCACCAATCAGCTATAGGGAAGTGTGCAGACACTCCATCTAAGCCTCCTTTAGGGCTTGTCCCCACGGCAAGGGTTTTTGGCCAGTTTTTCAGATGGTTTGCGGTTTTAGAAACTGTCTGAAAACCTGCAAGCAACACTCGCCCATAGACTTTAATAGAAAATCCATTCAGCAGTCCCCACTGAACTGTTTTTCCGCCGGGCGGTTTTTCACACTGCCAGCGGTCCGCAAAACATAGAACATGTTCATTTTTCTGCTCGGTTTCCAGACGGAAAATTAACATTGGAGTCAATTTAAACCGCTCAGAAAGTGAGTTAGCAGTTTTTGGGCAGTTTTCAGTTTTTGCAAAAAAAAAAAAAAGTGAAGCATGATCCCACCTATAGTGGATTTTTTTGAAGGTCCTTTTGCACTTTTTTAACACAGGTATTTCCTGCAAAGCACTACAGTGTGAACGAGAATCTATAAATCCTCTTTTTAGCCTAAACTATCCACATTTTTATGCTGTTAACATGCACATGTGCTTAATGTGATAGTGAAAAAGGTGGCCTTTGTGCATCATTGTTAAATTGTGGAGATAAAAAAAAATCACGTGGTTTCTTGCACCAATCAGGAATACATTTGCACTCACTACACTACTCAGCTTGAAAAACAGTTCAAAAAACGCTGGGAAAACCGGGGCAAAAGCAGTTTAATAACCCAAAATCGCTCAAAAACCGACCGTTTTTTTGTGTCAAAAACAGTCCAAAAGCCAGTTGTAATGAACGGTTCTGCTGAGGTTAAAACAGAGCTGTTTTTGTCCTTTGCCGTGTAAACGCACCATTAATCTGACTGCTGCACCTGTTGCTGACTAACCCACACTTCACCTGTGTTTGTTTCTTGCTATTTCGTTTACCTGACCTCTGCTTGCGTTCCTGAACCCGGCATGACTCCTTATTTTGTACCTCGCTTCTGATATAGTTTCTGACCCCTAGCGTGTTTACTGGTTCCTCTTTGGTTCTGATTTGTGGCCTGATGTTACCGTTCTGTTGCTGACTTGGACTGTCTGACACTTCTTTCCACCTGACCGCCCCTGCACTTTAGTAGCACAGGAACCGTCGCCCATTTGGGGTCTGCCACTTAGGGCAGCACGTCAAGCAGGCAGGGACAGTGGGCTAGGTGCCAGTTAGGGCTCACTGTACTTCCCTTGACATGACAAATACCACTGGAATGTGGCATCTAATGGAAAATGTGATTTTTTTTTTCTTGTGGATTCCAACGACTGAAATTATAGGATTATACAGATACGTTACAGGCTCATAAATTTCTATAGGTCCTGTATTACAGACCTATAAAACATGGATCCATATTACTGTCAGCAAATCATAGAACCATAAAACATAGATCCATATTATGGCCCTAAGTGTCATCCACAGGTTTCAGTAGGCATCACTTACAGTCTCCAGGCTTTAGATCAACATTTAATAGGAGACAGCTTTGAGTTTAATGATCTAACCTAGTGTCATTGAAATTACCTTGACCTGAAGGCAGCAGCGAACCATTTCTTGTCATTAGGTGCTTTGTTTATATCATTCTGCAGTTCCTAATATCTGTGCTGGAGGGCGCTCTTTGCACACTGATCATAAATGTTGCTGTAAGCGGCAGTGCAATGCTGACACCCCTTGTTTCATCCACCAGGCAGAGCTCAGACATATCATAGTATACTTCACTTTATTGCCATAGTACAAGCATTTCAATATCAGACATTCCCATCAAGGACTTTGTTACCTACAATTAACCGATAAACAAAGAATATTTGCTCATTTCATTTATAAGCTACTTCCCACGACATGAAGATTTCATTGCGTTTATATTTTATTCATCTCCTCTAGTCATGAAGCAGATCTGACTTTCCAGTGACCGATTTCTTTCTTCAGAAGTACCGGTGGCTTCAAGTATGGCAGGTAGAGGGTTAATGAGACGTGGGCTCTGGTCCTAACGCATTTTATAATCGTGAGATATTGAGGCTTCACACAGCTGGCCTTTGAAATCCAATTCTACTGTGAAATCCAGATCTCGCTGCAATGGATAGAATAGATATTAGTTTAGTTAATACATTTAACCCCTTGGCAGCCACAACAGTGAATGGTCGCTATTGAAAATATGAGGCTAAGGCTTCCAGTACAAGGCCGGATTACGGATATGTGTTGTATGGATCTGTAATAAGGTGTCCATAGTCTGACATGGGCCTGAGGTGTCACTTAAAGCAACTTATCTGACCTAGGAAAACTTAAAGGGGTTTTGCCACAATTTCATTTCATGCCATACCTACTGCATCCAGCTCTTCAGCTGTGTGCTCAGAAGGAGGTGTGTGTGATGAGGCGTGTGCGATTTGTTTGAATTGCATATCATGTGACCCAGCAGGATGACATCCCCATGCCTTTCCTCTCTGTAGTCAAAGAAAGGTCTGCTTATGTATATAGAGCTGTGAGTAGTTACAATGTAGCTCAGAGCTAAAGTTTTTGCCTCACAGCACAAGGGTCCTAGGTTCCAATCTCTGCAGGAACCAAACCTTTTATTTATTTGCACTCTTTGACTAATTACTAAGGAGTACAGAGGATGGGAGTAGAGTAACAGCACCCGGGGTTTGAACACTCAGTAGCTGCCTGAGAGGAGAGGTGAAGTCTGAGCATGTGTGACCACGACTGAGAAGCTCTCAGCCCTGGTCGTATCCCTTGGAGATGAGCTGTAAACAATGGATCACTAAGGGTATGTTCACAAGGCGTTTATTGATCCGTATATAGAAAATGAAAAAAGGAGAGGGCGCTCTATGTGAAAGTACGTCAGGAAATTCAATAAAAATAAAACATATAAGGTGCTCACCTGATGGCGTTGTGCTCATATTGTAGAGGCACAATGCTCATAAAAACCTTTTTGGCTTAATTAAGCCCAAAGACAGCAGCCACGTAGTCCAGGACCCCTGGTATTGGAAGACCTCGGGGAACGATAATGAACCATAAAACAAAAATAGGACCGGGCGCTCGTCCGCAGCAAATAAATCCTCGTGCGGTGGCAACGAAGGATAAAGAATATATTTATTTCATTAAAAATACAAATAGCATAACGCGTTTCGTGCTAAAAAGCACTTCCTCAGATGTTGTAATGTATGCACTTCTGAGGAAGTGCTTTTTAGCACGAAACGCGTTATGCTATTTGTGTTTTTAATGAAATAAATATATTCTTTATCCTACGTTGCCACCGCACGAGGATTTGTTTGCTGCGGACGAGCGCCCGGTCCTATTTTTGTTTTATGGTTTATTGATCCGTGTTAAATACGTTTTTGAGCTGCATGTTTGGATCTGTCGGCCGGTCCCCAAACGGACCCAAACACGCCGCTCAGAAATAGCAATCTGCTTTAACATTGCTTTTAATATGAGCCACGTATCGGCGTTCACACGAGTGATCGCTGATGCATGTCTCATTGTGTCTTTCAGATCTGTCTTTTGGATCCGTTCCAAGAACTGACATGTTAATGCTTGGTCTGAAAGACGGAGCAGGAGTCCTATTCAAAATGATAAGGAAGAGATCCTGCTGCATCCAACATGCAGCCAAACACGCAGCTGCATGTCTGGGGACGTGTTGGATCCGTTTTAGATCCAAAAGACGCTGCGCTTTTGAATACGGTTTTCGGATCCAACACGGATCCAACAGCGTATCCAAAAACACCGTGTAAACATACCCTAAAGAGGCAGCTAAGACAAAAATAGTCCGGAATTTTTAATAATGAATGGTGAAAATGTTTATAATTTAATTTGCAAGCTTCCCACATCAATTTTACTTTGTGACAAAACCCGTTTAAGCCCCGTCTTGCTCCTAGCCCTGGATGCCACTGTAACCTGTACAACCACTATAACTAGACCCATGACATGGGCACCAAGTCTACCTCCCATGGTTCATGTTAATGTTCCATTGCATGCTATACAACAGAGAAGGAAGTAAACTCTCTCTTTAAGTAGCTGGCCTGAAAGTCAATGTCCGACCCATACGTGAGCCTTGAAGGACGACTAGGGAAATTAACAAGGCCAGACACTTCCAGACAGCTGTTTTGAGGTTCCTGAAGAGTAGGGTTCTGGTTGGGTGGATGAAATGTCTTTTAAGAAGTATGCATTGACATTGAATAACAGGGTAGTTACCTCTTGGTGGCAATAAACAGTTTGTTTTCTTCCTTATTGAAGAGAGCTAATTTGTATATATTTTTCCTATGGAGAATTACCTTTAAGCAGTGTTCCTTGAATGTAATCATTTTTTGGTACAAGCAGATTATCTGATATCCCGAGCCCAATTTCCTTGTTTGACCCTATCCTTAACCGGAACTGTAACTCTAACCCTAAGCTAGAGTTAACGTTAGGGTTGTTTAAGTGGTTTTAGAGTTTTATGTTACCGATCTGGCCACATGATGCTCTTAAAGCAGCCTAACTTCCGCTCCGGTATCCGATCTGTGGTCACTTATGGTTATTTGACCATAGGCTCAATTTTATGGCAACCAGAAGTGACATCAGATGTGACGTCTGACATGACTTCCAGTTACCATGACATTAGGCCTATGTTGAAGTAACAGAACGTGACATCTGATGCAACATCTAACATGACTTCAAGTTATTGTAACATTGGGCCTATGGTGAAGTAACAGGAAGTGATGTGGGATGGGACATTAGACCAAAAGTTAGTTCGTAACGTGAGCATCATGTCACCGGACCGGTAGTTTAACCCCCTAAAATCCTGTTGTAATTCTGAGATTTTGGGAAAAACTTAATTTAAACCTACTTGTACAGAATCACTCGGATTTGAATCAAATTTTACTTTGACCCGAAAACGAAGCCCAACTCTACCTGTAAGAATCTGGATCTCCTTAAAGGGGTTGTACCATGAAGGCATTTCATGCCTTGTTCTTCCTGTGTTCAAAAGGAGGTTTGACCCAGCAGGCTTGACATCATCATGCCTTTCCCCACAGTGTGCTCACTCTAGCAAAACAAAGTTCTGTTTATGTGAAGAGCTGCGAGTAGCTACTGTAACTGAGTGATTAGAACTTCTACCTTTCAGCCTACAGGCCCTGAGTTTAAATCCCTGCAGGAACCAAATATGTGGATTTTTTTCTCAGTGCACATACTTAATTGATGTTTCCTTTTTCCTTATTTATAATGTTTGACTAATTACAGTACAGAGAATGGCAGTAGAATGACAGCACCAGAGTTGAACACTTGCTCAGCAGTGAGTGTGTGTGATTACTAGGCAGGGAATACTGACACTAGCTGTAGCTGTAGAGAGGAGAGGATGTCTGAACATGTGCGGCCGGGACTGAGGAGCTCTCATCACTGGTTGCATCCTCTGGAGATGAGCCGTACACTATGGATCACTAAGGCAGAAGCTAAAGCAAAAATGGTGCAGAATTTTTTAATAATGATGAATGGTAAATATGTTCATTATTTAATTTGCAAGCTTCCCACATCAATTTTACTTTGTTGTAAAACCCCTTTAAGGAGAACCAGCACCCCACAGTATTACAGAGGGTTCCTAATTTATCTGCAGCTCTGAAGTATGGACACGTGGGGTGTCATGTGATAAGTTTATTTCTGAATAACGCCTAGTTGCTTACATACCCACAGAAAATTTTGAAAAACCACACAAAAGTCATCACTTTTAACCATTCTGGTCCCACATGAAACACTCACTAGGACCAGTGTTATTGGAGATCAGTTGACATATCAGTAGGATGTTTTGAAGTGTAGGAGGAAACCCACTCAAACATGCAGGGGATAAATCCAAAATTTCATGCAGATGGGGCCCCCCTTGGCCAAAAATTTTAATAAAAGGACCCCAGTGCTTTCATTGCCGGGTCCCCCTACCACAAAAGAAACCACCGGGGTTGTAGGATGCTAGAGGCTAAAGTAGGCCCACTTCCCCAACACACCCCAATGAAAAATAACCCTTTTTCTTAAAAAGTTTAATGGGGGGGGACGTTTTTAAAAAAAAATTTCTTTGCTTTTCTTTTAAATTTTCTGATTGAGATATCCCCCGTTCGCAAAAGGTTTGGGCTAAATTAAATTTCTCTAAAAGTAGGTGTTTGGGGGTTCCGGGACTTTTACCCTTGTGTCTTTTTGGGCTAAAAATAAAAGAACACATAAATTTTTAAAAAAAGGGCTTTTTTTTTCCCAAAACCTTTTTTTTTATTTTTGGAAATTGTGATTTAAAAATTGAAGCTCAAACTCATGGGGCTGAACTGTGATACCATACACAACCTGTGGGCACTATTTTTGAAATAGTTTTTCCAACCCTTTTAAAGAAACCCCAGTGACTTTTGCCTTCATAATGTCCAACAGTCATAAAATTGAGCTTTCTGAGAGAGTATTGGGAGGGTCAATGATTTCATGTACAGTTCCATGTAATTTTTTCAATTTTAGGTTTGGGAAAATGCCAAAAAATGAAGGGATTGAAAATAACCCCCAATGCCCCACAGACACAAGTGCATTTTTTCCGAAAAAAACAACCCTTTTTTTTCAAATCTATGCAAACGAAAAAATATCGCAATTATTTAACCAAAATAGGGGAAATTTTTTTTCATAAATCAAGCAGAAGCAGAAAAAACCTTGGTGGGGATTTCCCCCAAATTTCCTCCCCCCTTTCCCAGTCCAATCATGCATCAGGCCAAGATTTAAAACCCCAAAACCCTCTTCTTTAAAAACCCTTTTTAAATTCGGGCAAACACACATATTTTAAGTTGCAATTTTTTTCACATGTTTATACTTGATTATTTCCCAGTTTTTTGCGGGCCCTTTGGCAAAGGTTCCTCCCCAAGGCAGCCCCATACTTAAAACATTTTGTTGAAAAAGTTTTTAAAGCGTCTGACCGGAGGATATACATTTGAAAAAAATTCCATGTTTGGGCTTTTTCCAGGGATTAAACCCTGGGGAATTTTTTATTTTTTAAGAAGTTACCCTTTGACTGGGAATACACACTAGAAAAAATTCCATGTTTGGCGCTGCGGGGTTTTAAACCCCGGAAACTTCTTAAAAGGGCAAAAAGTCTTTCCCCTCGGGTATTTTGCTGCTTTTTGGGGTTATGCCCCCCGGTCAGACCTAACCCCTCAAAAAACCAAGTATGGATTTGCCTTTTTAACTCTCAGATGAGACATTCTGCCAAACAAAGCGGCACGGACTGCAGAATCGAAAAGTATACCCCCCCCTTTTTAAAAATAGGGAAATATGGGGGGAAACATGCCCAAAAAAACCCCCAAAAGTTCCACGCTAGTTTTTAAGGCCAAAAATAAAGGTTTTTAATGCGGCCCGAATAAAACAACCTTCAAAAATTTTCCCAATGGGGTTTTTTCCTTGAAAAAGGCAAAATTTAAATGCACCAAAATTTGGGGGAGAAATTCCCAAAAAAAAAAGGCGCATTGCATATCATTGGCTACCCTTATTGGTTTGGCTCCTACTTTGGGGCATTCAAAAGTGCATGCCGGCATAAAATGGGCCTAGTTTTTGTGTACGACAGTTCCTTATATAGAGAAAAAAACAGTTTTTTTTTTGCAAAAATACCCCAAAAAACATGGTCCCCGCCCTAATGGGACAAGCCCGCCCTATGTGTTTCCCGAAAAAAAAGGGTTTAAAATGGGTAAATTTTTGGATAATTCTGATCATTTAAACAGTAAAAAATTTTGGCCCAATTAAAGGAAAAATGATGTAGCCTACAAATTGACAGGATACCTCTTAAAGAACAATGTGTGATTATTGGGGGCCTACTGATTATGAGTCTTTTTAATAAAACCCAAAATGACGAAAAATTTTTTTTCCCCAAAACCTTTCCGAAACTTTTGGGACAACAAAAGTTTTTCCCCTTTTTTTCCAAGTTCTCAAAATTTTGAATGTAGAAACTTTGACTTTTAAATTAAACCAATGGTTTTCCCCAGCAGATTTAACCCCACAGCGTTTTTTCTATGGAAATCCCCTTTAGATTATAAATTTATGCAAATTTTACGGGCTTTATTTTTGTGTACGGGGAGAAATTTTTTTTCCCGCCGGGACAGTGGAAAAATAAAAATTTTTTTTAAAAAATAACATCCTTCCCTCTTTTTTAGAGATCATTTGGGGAAAAAAATGAGGTGTATTACCCAATTTCAGGGTAATCGCAATGGGAAAAGGGGCAATGCCGGCCCAGCCGGGAAATCCGGCCGCTCTGTGCATCCTGCTTTCCCCGATCAGGAAAAAACATGTTTCAATGTGAACATTTTCTCCCAGGGATCGTTTTCTTTTTCTTTTACTGACGGGCTCAAAACTGGGAAAAAAACTTCAGTCTCAGATCTAGGGCGGGAACCCCAAAAATTTGCCACCATAAGGCTGGCAACAGCCCCAAATTGGGGTTCTTGATTTTCCTTTTTCCCCCCTTTTTCCCTTTTCCCCCTTTTCCAAAATCCCTTTGGGGAAAAAAGGGCATGTTTCTGTCTTTTTTTCCCTTGGGGCCCTTGTAGAGATGGGGGGGGGGGGAACTCGAAAAAGGGTTTCCCAAAAGGACAAAACCCTATTTTCAAGGACAGACCCCCCCAAAAACCAAATTTCCCCCTTTTATTAATGGGGACAGCGGCCCTTTTGGAAAAAAAGAAGCCCAAACCTTTTTGGAGGGGGGTTTTAGGGAAAGGATAAATTGCCACTAGGGCCCTTTTTCACAAAAAAGGATCTTCACAATAAATCTTTTTTTATGAAATGCCCTTGGGGTTTTGGATGGAAAACAAAAACTTTATGTTTAACAACAAAAAAGGGCCAAAATTTTTCGTATTTTTTGGAGGGTTTGGGAACCGTGGAATCATTTCCCCTGGGGGGAAAAGGAACCCCCCACCCCCAACACTATTTTCTTGTAGGGTTTACTAGAGGACCTGTTAGACTCAGAATCTCTGTTCTGGCCAGGGCCATTGTAGATTGTACAAATAACTCACTTGGTTTTTCTCATTAGCAAGGGGTGTGCCCTTTTTTAGTTCAAAAAGGTTCAAAAAAAAATTTATTTTGGGTGGTTCCCCAAAACCCCCCAAAAATTTTTTCTCTAAAATAAACTTTTTCGTTTAAAAACCTTTCCCCAAATTTTGGGGGTTTAAAAGGGTTTTTTTTAAAGGCTTTTTGGGGTTTTTTTAACTTCCCTTTTTTCCCAAAGTACCCCCATTTTTTGGTGGGGTTTTCTAGAGCGGCTTTTACTTCCGTCCAATATTTTTCCCGGGTTTCCCCAAAAATTGGGGTTTTAAACTGGAAGTGACCCCCAGGGTGGGGCTGGGGGGTTAAAAAGCCTCAGCAACCGGGAAAGTGCAGTGAAATAAAAATTTTAACCCCAACTTGCAAGAATCCCTAACAAAAGCCCACCCCCAAAATTTGGGTTATTTTTTCCCAAAAAATTTTTTCATTCGAGCTGGCTTGAATCAAATTTGCAAAATTTCCAAGGCCAATGACATCATAAATTTTTGGAACCCAAAATTCCGAGTGAAAAAATTTATTTTTTTTAGATACATTTTTTTCCCCCTTTGGTGAATTAGCTTCTAAAATTAACCCCTATTAGTAGGGTATTTTTTAGGGTTTGATTTAAATGAAATTTAAAATTTAACACCTACATGTTCGGAAAATATTTTAAAAGAGGGTAACCCTCAGAATTAATTTGGTGACACAAAGAACCCCAATCTGACTTTACATGGGGCAAACATAAACTGTGGCTCATATCCATTCT
This sequence comes from Phyllomedusa bahiana, assembly GCA_025379985.1. Classification (NCBI taxonomy): domain Eukaryota; kingdom Metazoa; phylum Chordata; class Amphibia; order Anura; family Hylidae; genus Phyllomedusa; species Phyllomedusa bahiana. The sequence goes on along the minus strand of JAODAL010031203.1, from coordinate 22,219 downwards.
ATAGTCCCTAAAACACCTACAATGGTTACCATTATGTCAAAAATAGTGATTAAAAAGAACTAAGCTTACAATATTGTTTTTGGGATTAGGTTTTTTTAGACATTTGTTTCCATAAAGTTCTTCTCCTCTTCGTACAGTTAGGTAGTCTTCCAAGTAAAGCCCGGGTTTTCTTAAAAAGTGTTTTATGGGGCATCGGACTGCAGAAGAAAAAAAAAAATTAAAAAAGTTTATTTACATTTCAATTTATTTAAAAAAGGGTTGGGGCCCAAAAAAAAAGCCGGGCCCTTTTTTTATAGAAAAACAAATTTAAGGCAGACCAGATTAAGGTTGGTGGAGGTTTTCTTGCAAAACATTTTTATAAAGGAAAAACCCATTTCAATTTTAGGAATGGCCTAATCCTATTCCTAGAGCAGCTATGAATTTTTTTTTTTGGAAAAAAAAAATATAGGAGAAAAAACAGAGATAAGTGAATTCCTTAGACCCCTTTAAAAAAAGAGCCCCCATGTATTTCAACATAAACCCCCCAGCTTTTTTTGGTTTAGTCCCCAAAAAAGGGGAAAATTATAGTTTACTTTGTGAAATATATATTACTTCATGTATATCTATATGCTTCAATAGTTTTCCATTTACAGATTATCACCAAATCATCTGAATATGGACATTTTTAAAGGGGCCAAAATTGAACCAAAATTTTTGTAAAAATAAAAACTTAAAGCCCAATATGCAGTTATAGGAAACCCTTTTAAAAAAATAAGTTTGATAAAAGGGGTTTTTGCAAGTCAAAAAGGGGGAAATTTAAGAAGTAAAGAAGGAAAGCAGTGACTGCATAGGGGGTTGGGGACCCCCCCTTTAAAAAACAGGTTTTTTATGTAGGGGTTATGTCAATTTTCATGTAATTGGTTTTTTTTTTTTTAAATTTTTTTTATATAATGAAAACAAGGAGTTTTAAAGGGACCCAGCCCCTTTATTCAATTTTAAAAGTTGCTTTAAAAAATTTGGGGAAAAGTGGGGGGAAAAACAAAAATTGGGGGGGCTCCCCAAACATTTGAGGGAAGGGAACCCGCTAAGTCTTTCCAGGTCCAATTTGAAAAAGGTTACGTTTAAGGGGAAAAAAGGTTCATGACATTTAGTTGGGTTAAACCCCCAAAGGGATCTCTTTTACCCCACAAGCCCACCCGTGGGCCGAGACGGTTTTTTTAAACCCTTACAGTTTGGGGGCAGTAGAACTCCCGAACCCTTTAAAAAAAAGAAAGGAAAAAACCCGGGGTTTTAAAAGAAAGGGTAAAAGAAAGACCCAAAATAACATTGCCCGGGAAAAAAAAGTGGAAGACTGTTTGGGAAAAGTGGAAGGAGTTTTAAACAATAGAAAAAAAGGGCATAAGAGAGAATTTCTTTTGGAAAAGGGACATGGAGACAAGAAAAACCAATTCTTTCTAAAAAAACAACACCAGATCCTAGGCCTTGAGTTTTGGGAAGGGGCCCGGAAAACCCTTTTTTATCTTTGAACGGAATTTCCGAAAGTACGAACCCCTGGTGTTTTCAGGGCTGGGGTAGTGGGTGTTGGGGGGAAGAATTCACTTCACTGCATTTCCCCCCCTGGGCAGTTCCCCTCCCCCCCCCCATCTTTAAACTAGTCAGAAAAACAGCCCTTTCCCCCCCCACAGGACAAACTCCAAATTTTCATGTTTTTAACAGCACAGCTTTTTCTTCCCAATGCCTCTGTTTGGAAGTCCCACAGCATTTGGGGCAACCCCCTTTAAAAAGGGCCCATGTAACCCCAATTAACTGAACAAATGCTGGTCCAAGCCCCAAGCTTCAAAACTTTTTCTCAATTCAAGGGCCCCTTGGGTCGTCCCGATATTTCATATCGATTTATAGGCCACCAGCTCAAAACTGGTCCCCTGGCCCAGTTTTATATCTCAAAATATGGAACTCTCCCCACGCCAAAATTTCCCCTTTCCAGGTTTCCAAGGCGCAGGGGGAAATGAGAAATCCACAACCGGACCCCCCGGGATTTTCCCTAAGATAGGCGTGTCTCCCAACCCAGGGGTTGGGGAGATCCACCGGGGTTTTGATGATGCAACCCGGGTCGGGTTTTTGTGCCCAAGGCCCCCCCCGAATTTTTTTGTCCCCCTTTTTGGGTTTTTTATCAAAAACTGCCCTGCCGGGAGTTTTAAAAGACCGTCCCCGGGGTGTGTAAGGGGGGTGGGCCCCGTTGGCTGTGCCCCCAAATATATAATAGAGCCAGGGTTGGCTCTTTTTGTTGAAACCGGAAGGGGGGGCACCCAAGAACAGTTCCAGGACATCCCCACGCAGCACCAGGGCCCCATATGCCCCCCATGCGGGGGGGGGGGGCCCAAACAACAAGGTTTAAATTTTATTATTTTAAAAATGCCTTTTGTCTGTAAACCCTAATTGCTTTTTCACCTCTCTCCCGCCTGTAAATTTTTATCCTCTTGTACATAAATTTCCTGTTAGTGTGCCCTTCAAGGGTAATTAAATCTATAAAATTTAATCCCGATTAAATCTGTCTTGAACAACGGCCCCTTTACACGCCTAATTCTCGGTCTATAGTAATAACCCACCCCCAAGGGGTTTGGGTTTCCCGACCCTGCTATAAGTCGGGAACCCGGGAAGGTCTTATAACTTAAAAGAGCGAAATGGTGGCAGCATTGTTGGGTTTTCCCCGTGCCAGTTTTGGGGGAAGGGTTTAACGTGGAACAGTATCTGGCTGACCCCTTTACTCCCCCCAGTGGGGGGTGGCGCAACGTCGAGATACACCCCCAAATCAGGGCCGCCCTCCCCAAGCGGGCCCGGGGGACTAGGTGTTTTTTGGGCCCCAGTGGGGGAAAAAAGGGTTAAAATAAGTTTTACGAGTCAAAGTGAAAATTTCTTTTTGCCGAAAAAACCCCCAAAAAATTAAAAGTTAAGTCCTAAACCCATTTAGTGGAGGTTTGGGGGTGGCTAAAAAACTGTGTAATTTTAATGTTCCTTTAAAATGGAGTAAGCCATGAAATTCTTGAAGTATAAACCTTGTGGTTAATTTCCGTTCAGTGCTTTTGCCCTCTCAGCAATTCTAAACCCTTTTAGACCTATTTTTCACACCCCCACATACCTCAAATCTGGCTTTAAAATTTTTCCCTACAAAAGGGACATTTAAAGAGGTACGACAATGCCATCTTTTCAGTGGTAGAACCTTGTAAAAATGGTCCAGAAAGGTATACACTACGGATGTAAATCAAATCCTTGTGGTGGTAAAGGTCCTGGTGCAAGTGCCTCTTGGGACTTGGATCTACAGGGATGTTTTAGTATGGCAGCCATTTGTATTAAATTTAAAGGGCTTTCTGAAAAGAAACCACACTTTTCATATTGGAGCCACACCACTGGTCCTTTTACTAGCACCCCCTGAAAAGAACAAGAGAGATGTTGGAAATTTTAAAGGGATCATTAAAATACTGACTTACCCTTCTATTTAGGTAGTAGGGGGGTTTAGACAACCCCCCAAAAAAAATTTGACCCGAACTAATAAATTTTCATATTCATACCATCTTAATTTTTTTAAATGGAAACTTTTTGTGAACTTTTTGTCAGCACAAGGGGCATTTTCTCAGGAAGGACAATAATCTTCACCTGCATTCCAGAGGCAGGGAGTATCTAATTTAGTACTTTAGGCAGAGGTGTTGACAGGGGTGAAAGCAAAGAAGCTTCCAAATACCCTTCTTCTTCTTCTAAAATATTATGACAGCTTGTAAATTGAAACTGAAAACCTTTTTTCAAACAAAACAAGTCACATTATCGAGACGGAGCTCAATCGAAATCACTGAAACCTGTTTGCGAATTGAAGCCATCACGGAATGTGGTTTTTCCTTTTTTCGCTAAACTGGAAATAAATTTATCTGAGTTTAAAGGAATTTTATTTGGATAACCCCGCTACAAAGTGGAAAAGGTAAATCCTGCTGCAGTTCTTATTAAAACCTAAGTTAATCCTGTAAATTAGCAAGGTGTATTGTGTGGTGGATGCATAGATGAACCTCTGGGTGTGAGATGGTAACAACAAACTTTATAATGCAATTAAAAGTGGCCATGTTCTGTTTGGATAGAGGGTGGACCTTAGAAATTTTTCTTACAATTATACAAAAAGGTCCAAAAATGTAACCTAGTCATTATATCGCTATAAATGATATACTCAAATTTGTTTTGCCTCCTACTTGTCAACTACTCAAATAAAAATTATTCCTTTTGGACCTTTTCCCAAAAAAGGTCTCCAAAAAAACCACCTTTTTTTTAATTTCTTCAACTCTGTATGAAGATAACAGGAGAAAGAAAAGCCGATACGGGAGCGCACCCTCGTGTATTACAGTGGCACACCAATGGTTATAAGAAAGTGTTAAGTTTTCAGTCCCGGTGTAGTTGGTGATAAGGAGGCAAACTTCCGGGGGCGATAGCCGGGGGTACCCCTAAAGGGTTTTTCTTTGGTTCCCCTGTCCTGGTCCTTTTCCCAACGGAGGTGCAGGGGAAAATGAGTAAAATTGAGTAAAAACCCCAAAAGTAAAACCCCATACATTCTGCCAATAAAAATGGTATTTTTTCCTTTTTAATAACTTGGAGTTCTGCCTTTTTGGAACCGCATATTTGTTGGCTTTTTTAGTGAGTCAACTATCAGGTTTTTACTCGATTTTACTTATTCAACTTTGTATATCATTAAAAAATTTTGGGGCCTTACATTTAGAACTTTTTTAGATTTTCATTACTTTCCTTTTAAGAAGAAAGGTTATGAAAAGGGGCCTCTCCATAATTTTAAATATGTATTTGGGAAAAATTTTTAAAATTTCCCAGTGATTAAGTGGAAAAAAGAATAGTCCCCAATTTTTCTCTAGACACTTGGAACTTAGCTCACTCTATCCCATTTAAACTTTCTAAATGATAAAATAATAGGGAAACAATGCACAAAAATCACCTCCGTTGGTCCTCCCCTCGCTTAATTAGGACATATTTGGGGTCTTTAAACCTATGTTGGGAAAGGTGTGGGCGAACGTACTATGCTGCGTCTGGGGGGATCCCCGGGTCATTAAAAAAGGGGGTGGATTTGGTTCCCCTCCCTTATTTAAAAAAAGGTCATCAACTTTGCTTTTAGGTTAACACCTGAGCCGGCAGTCTTGGATATACAGGTAGGTTTGACAAATATCCCATCTTCTTATTCAGAACTATTAATTTCCACACCCTCATGCATAGAAAGACAATTGCATAATTGGAAAAGAGCCCCCTTGCACCCTTATGACAGAAAATTTTAAAGCGAGATCCCCCACATATGTGCCTTAAGAAACAATCACAGAAAAATGGGACATTATTTACTCAAAAACACAACAAGGCCACACTTACAGCTCAATGGCTGGACTAAAGACTGAATCCAGTAGGAGCCAACACAAGATAATTTCTGAGCACTAGCTCACACACCCCTCCACTAGGGGGACATTTAGATGATAAAAAACTGCTGATTAAATTGATACCTGTTCACACCAGTATGCAGAAAAGTCACAGTATAAGACATGGGGAGATTGTATAAATGCAAAAATACCAATAAGACAACCACTCACACACCTTCTATGTATGAGGGGGGTGGTTGCTGGTATTATAATTGCAAGACAATACAAAAGGGTTCCATTTATACAAATATGTGTGGTGTACCATGCTGGCTTACAGAAAGAGCCCATTGCACCATCTATTACAGAAATGATAAGATGCATGAACTATAGTTGTGCCTTTGAATTGAGATTGTCAGATCTCCCACATATGTGCTCTGATAAACAATCCCTGTGGTCAATTTCGATGTCTTCTATATACTACACGCCTCACTGATAAGGAATTTAACTGTTCTTTCTTAATAAGACAAGCGTGCTTTTATTTATGTCCGTAAATTTGTTTTAGCGGTATATCCACAAGTTCTCGGTTCGATTCTACCTTGGTTTCTACCTTTATACTTGCATGCACTATCTCTCTGTTTTTTTTTTTTGTTTTTTTTATAAGGATGTTGTTAACTGTCTGTAGTGTTCAGATTTTTTACCTACGCTTTTCATTGTTCATTGGATTGATGCTTGACTTGTACTATCTTAACAATAAAATGTGTTGGAAGAATTATTTTGCCTGGTAGGGTAAAAAATCCCCAGTCCAACACTATTTCCTTGTGATGATTACTGGAGGGCCTATTAGGGTCGGCATCGTAGTTCTAGCCAGGGCAAAGTAATTCCCTTGGTTTCTCATTTGCAAAGAGTGCGGCTGTTCAGTTCACCAATAGTTCGAATTAACGTATGAAAAAATTCATGTTTGGGCTGTCCCGAACCTAGATTTTTCTCTAAACCTAACCCTATCCCTAACCCTTACCCCAATAAGGGGTTAGGGATTTTTTTTTACACGTTGGATGATAACTTAACATTTTGCAATCCTTATCATTCTTAACCCCTAAAAAATTGCATAAAACTCCTAACAATAGCTCTAGCTCCAACTAAGGTTCATGGAAGAGATTTTGGTGACTTTCAGCTAAATTCGATTTGGTCAGACCTGAATAGTAATCTGGGTTAATGAGAACTTTTATTGGATAAACACAGCTACAGAAGATGGAAATGGGTGAATTACTCAAGGAGTGTTTGCTGCAGTTCATCTTAAAAACCAAATTATTGCTCTAGATTAATGAGGTGTATTGCATAGTGGATACATACATGAACCTCTTGGGGCCAAAAATGATTAATATTGAGCCTCTGGAAGAGAATATGATTGCTAAACACCTGCACCAAGCTCTCTGTATTGTCATCCTATAGAGAAAGGCACAAGGAGTGCAGCCAGAATGCACATCTATCTGTCTTCTCTGGTGAGCGATGCTTCATGCCTGAGGCAACACAGATCTAGAAGAAAGATGCTTATCCATGAACGGCTGCGGCTCCAAGACTGTAAATAATTCCCAAACCCAGTGTCATGGATTCTTGTCTCACCTCATTATTTATAACCTCTAGGAAACTAACCCATATAACTGATGAAACAAGAAAAACCACCCTTTCCCCTGTTTCGCAGGGGGGCCCCCAGGGGCTATAGCTAAATTAGGTCTTTCATAGGGAAGACCATCATTTCCTTGCAGGGCACACCCCTACACGTCCCCTTCTGCCCTGCCTTTTGGGAACCCGACTATTAAAAGGCCGGCCCCCAAACCCGAAATCAAGACTACACGAGCAGGTGGGGACAGACAAGAGAAAAAACAAAAAACCAAATGACGTAATCGGATGGGCCCAGTGTAACGGGGGGGGGCACGCGGTACAAAATCGTGAGGGAAAGGGAAAAAACGGAAACAAGCAGATTAAACAGAAAGGCAAATACAGTGACAGACCAATATAGCAGGAAGGGAAAAAGGGGAAGCAGTGGCTATATATGGGAAAAGGAAAGGGAAAGAAGAGGAGCAGGGATAGGGGGCAAAACCCTTCCCAATCTAGAGGTGGATTAACCCCTAAAGTGCTGGAGGTTTTCTGGCCAACGTCGGCCAGAAATAATCAACATTCGGACTACAGGGTGTGTTCCACAAAAAAAGGGCCAAGGCCGCATTATGCCCCAGCGGCCGGGCCCCGACCGTGCCTGATGGACAGAGTGACTTTTGGAATGAGCCACCAAGACCTTAAGATCTTTTAAAGGGGCCCAGTCACAAAATTGGGGTCCAAAGAAGAAAACCCCCATTTGGAGGAAATTGAACACAGGGAAAAGATCCACAATTATCCTATCAAATTTTATTGATGGTATTTTGTGTGTACAGTGGGTGCGCGAAAGGATCCCCGCCAAAACAACCACAAAAAAAAAATCACCGCTCCGGCCAGTACCATTGCTTGAAGGTACAAAGAATTACACTTGGTTTTTTCATTTTAAATAAGACCACATTTTATGGGAAAAATGTTAGGTCAAAAAATACTTTGGGGGCCCATAGCCCCAAACAAATGCCCTTATTTCATAATGCTCTAGAAAAATTAGGGTTTTCTGATTTTGCAGGGCAACAATTTAGTTTTAGACCTAGACGTTTTTTTATACATGGGCCCTAATTATTTGCATGAAATTTTTAAATTTCCATAGTGACTCTAGAATTAGGGTATTGTATTGTCTAAATATTTGGGCATTATGTAGATTTATTATTTGGGCATTGACTGGCTCTATTATTTGTGCATTGTAGAAATCTATAATTTGTCCACTATATGGTTTATTATTTGAGCACTGGATGGCTCTATTATTTGGGTTATATGACTGTATTAATAGGGCACTGTATGGTATCAATATTTGTTCTCTGTATGGATAAATTATTAGGGCACTTTATGGATTTATTTTTGGCCATTGCAAGGTGCTATTTTTAGGGGGGATACAATTTTGGGCATGTATGCTTTATTTTTTGGGAAAATTTTGGGTCTATTATTTGGGTACTGAGTGACTATTGTTAGGGCTGTGTATGGCTTTATCATTTGTTCACTGTATGGATCTATTATCTGGACACTGGATTTATTTTTGGATACTGCTTAGCTCTATTTTTAGGGCGCTGTGTGACAATTATTTGGACACTTTTTGGATTCAGTGGGCACTGCATGGCTCTATTATTTGTGTATTGCTTGGTTTTATTATTAGCGCACTTTATGGCTTAATTATTTTGGGGATTTAAAGGCTTTATTTTTTATGGACTTATAGCATATTTATTTCCCGTATAAATCTATTATTTTGGCACTGTATGGATTTATTTTTGAGCACTGTAAATCTATTTTTGGGCACTGTATAACAATCATTTGGGCATTTGATTTATTATTTGGGCACTGAATAATTTTATTATTTGGGTATTGCTTGGCTCTACTGTATTATTAGGACACTGTGACTTATTTGGGTATGGTATGGCTTTATCATTATGGCACTGCATCAGTTTATTATTTGGGCACTGCATGATTATTATTTAGGTATTGTATGATACTTTTAGTTTGACTATTTATGCTTTCATCCTTTTACTCAATCGCTTCCTAAACATCGATCTAGAATTACTTCTGTATTATCAACATTTTGCTTTAGATATTTTCTCAATAGCTTTTACTAATTTTTGTTAATCATTACAGGGGTTTTACCACAAAGGCACTTCATGCCTGATTAGTCCTCTCTTCAGCTTTCAGTGTCTTCAAAAGGCGACGTGTATAATTATTTTGAACAGCATATCATGTGACCCGGCAGGTTTGACATCACCATACCTTTCACCACAGTGTGCTCACTCCTGAGTCTCTAGTCAAATAAAGGTCTGTTTATGTAAAGTCAAGTAACCTAATATACAAGAGCTAGGAATAGCTACAAAGTAGTTGGGTGATTAACACTTATGCCCTTTAGCATAGTAGCCCCAGGTTCAAATTGGATTTTTTTTTCCTCAATTGGGTATGTGCATGAGGATTTTGAAGGAAAAAGAAATGAAAAAATGCCAGACCCAAAAAAGCAAGCAGCAAGATGATAACTTATCTGCACTGTTTGACTAATTACTAAGGAACACAGATGACAGGAGTAGAATCAAAGCACTTGGGGTTTAACACGCGCTCAGCAAAGAGTGCGAGTGATTATTGCTGGGAATAAACTGACAGTAGCTGCCTGAGAGGAGAGGTGATGTCTGAGCATGTGCGGCGTGGACTGAAGAGCCGTCGTCACTGGTCATATCCCCTGGAGACAAGCCGTACACTATGGATCACTAAGGGAGCAACTAAAACAAAAATGGTGCAGAATTGTTAATAATGATGAATTATTGGAAATGTTTATTATTTAATTTGCAAGCTTCCCACATCAATTTTACTTGGTGGGAAAACCCTTTTAAGGTTGAAATGTTATTTTTTTCTAATAGAATTTGTGTAATGCTTTTGTACATTACTTCAAAAGGATGTCCGCCATATTTATGCTTGATATATTCACTGGCTGTGGGTTGAACATGAAAAGGCAACGTGCTAAATAATTTAAATTACTCATTATCCCAGTGTAGAATATGAATATACTCAGAGAAATTCATTCTACTGGGAGTGTCGGCTTTGATCTGTGCCCTTATTTTGGCTTAGATCTAAAGCTAAACATTTGTAATTTAACTTAATCATCAAGATATTTTAGTGTTAGATCTATATCCAAACAACTTAATTTTTTTTTTTTTCAACACCGATTAGGGAATTTGTGTATAAATATTTATTTAGATTCTTTCAGTAAATTAACTATAGCACACAGTTGCCACAATTATTTGGCATTAGACTTATATGTATATATTATGTATATATAAGGATATATATTTAATAAAGTTCTAAATATATTTTTTAATGATTATGCCCATTAATTTTTATCATTCTACTAAAAGGGTTATCCTTTAGTTAAAAAAAAAGACCCAATGGTCACAGAGGGTTAAAAATATGAAAAAAAAAAACAATAACTAACCTGTAAAACCTATTCCATTTCAGCACTACTGCTGCTACTGATGCTCCCTGCCAATTATGTCAAGTCTATTGGTCACATGACATTGCAGCCAATCACTGGCCTCAACAGTCATGTGCCTTTCATACAGGAAGTGACTGCTAAGGCCAGTGATTGGCTACAGTGTAACATGCCCAATAAACAGGACATCAATGGCAAGGAGAACTGGGGCAGTGGTGGTGCTGGAATGGAGCAAGCTTCACCAGTGAGTCAACTTTTTCCCCCCTATTTTTATGCCTCTTCAAACCTGTACAAACTATTTTAAAACTAATGGAAAACCCCTTTAAATGGGACACAGCTGCAGTGCCTAGTATGCTGCAAAAAGTACCTGTAGAGGATGAAGAGACTGCAGAGCTTTTCCGAGTGTTGTGGACCCTTTAAATAGTTCGCAGGAGCAAAGCTGAAAACTTTGACCTCTGTTGATTTACTCTTGATGCCATATTCTGAAAATAGGCCACTGATTTTAAAATCCTGGATAACCCTTTAACACAAAACTATCCAGAATTGAGCAGAAGACAAAAACTTGACTACTGGCCCAAGAAGCCACTAATAACCAGAAAATACCAAAGTCACTTGGAAACAAAATCAAAAGGCGAAAACCCACTTGACACCAAACTGTTTAGGTCTAAAACTCACTATTTTGCCCATAGTAACCTATGGGGAAAAAAGTGAGTTTTAGACCAAAACCGTTTCAGACAGGCTAAGTTCAGGGCAAGGGGCGTTCTCTGTAACAATAAACAGTCAGAATGCAATAGACAGGCAAACAGGGTCAGAAACTGCATAGTCAGAATAGTAGACCACGTTGTACAAACTAAGAACCTTACTGCTAAGGCAGGGGACTAGTAGGAGATGTATCCAGAGGTAGACTGAGGTAACAAGACATTTTGACATGCACTGGCTGTTTAGGAGGCCAGGAGGCAATGTGCACTAGAGATCTTAGCAGAAGGTGAACGTTGGCTGGAAAGGCACGTTGTCCCAGAAGAGAACAGTAGATGTAAAGAGGAGCAGCGGTGGAGAGGAAACTGGTGGTGGCCATAGTGGTAATTAAGTGTGACAACTAGACATTAGAAAGAGTCACACTACACCAGGGATTTTAGTAAACCAACAGACACGAGGACTTGGAAAGTTTTTAAATTAGTAGGACAATAGCTATAGAATTGCAGAAGAAGCAATGTTACCTGAGATCTGGAGCCCAAAATGGCCACAATAAAAGATACCAATTTTATGAGATGGAAACTATTAAAGATTTGATATCCTAAACCCAAGAACAATGGGGAGAGATGACACCACAATACTTTAATTCCCAAACTTAGCATTAAAAACATGGAGCACACAGGAGCTGTGTCACGGGTGTCTCCGCGACTCACACACCAGGTTGTGGGTGCACCCGTGTCCCTGCTGTTAAAGGGGTTGTCTCGCTACAAAGATTAGCTTATTATATTGCGTTGTTCATCTTTTTTTGTTAAGGAGCTACAAGTGACTTTATCACCTTCTGAGCTCTATCTTGTTCCCCTAGTGACCGACCTGTGTACTCTCCCCCCTTGCTGTTTGTTACTCTACTGTTTATATTAGCTGAGAAGCTTCTCTGGACCTCAGAGAAGGTAATTTAGCTAATCTACACTGATAAACAGAGAAGTCTGAATATATGGAGCTCATATGCTAATTACAGACAGCTTGACCAGGAAGTGACAGAGCCAAGCAGCATTATTTCATTCATGCAGCCTATGAAACTTTGAGATGAGACAATCCCTTTAAGGGCACCACAACCCGTATGTCGGGCTGAGGAAGCACTCGCAGCCCATCCCCTGCCATAGCTACTAACCTCTCCCTGCTTCTTGCACTGTCTTTGCTGCCCAGAGTGTCCCACTCCCTCTGTGAAATGTGATACCCGGGCACTGACCCTATTCAAACCTGACTCTTCCTTAGTTCCCTGCCGGATCAATAGTGCCTTGTGAGAAAGCGTTCCTAAAGTTGTTTCCTGATATTTCATGTACCGTACCTGTTGCCTCCGTCCCTCGACCATGAGCCTCTGCCCCCTATCGGGATCTTCTTGCCTGTCCCCCAACTATGATTTTGTACCATGTTACACCCCAGCTGCCACAGCAAGCAAGTCGTGTCAAGGATGGCGACCTGGTAGTCTCCCGCCGCGGCAAGCCAAACCTGCCTTGTGGCAGGCTCTGGTGAATACTAGGATCTATATAGACTCCGCTCCCTGGCATGGCTTATACTACTGCTTGCGGTGGTCCAGAGGATCCACTATTCCAGCTGTTACAATCAGAACCGAGAGTTAAAAGTAAAATGTGTGTACAAAATGACCAAAAATGGCCTTTAGGTTTTCTAGACCAAAACAACACTTTTGTCCAAGAATGGTATCTGGTATCTGTAGCTCACCTCATTCAAGTGAGTTGCAATATCAGACGTTGGCCAATGGCAAGAGAGAGGCTCTGTTTCTGGATGACTTTTCCTACTAGCATTGTACTGGGAACCAGTTAGTCTCGCTACCGTAGATCATCGCACGTGGTCGTTCTAAGTGCTCTCCTGTCGTTTCGTAATTTCTTAGTAAAACGAACACAATGAAATGAAGAGCAGCACAATTATTACAGTAAATTACATTAGCACTCAGTCAGTTTTAGCATCCGCCGGTTCATTTTTAACAGCAGCGGACCACAAATTTAGATTGGAGCAGATTTACACACTATTTTTATCCTGGCGGGAGCACGTGACTTTATTTGCAATGTTAATTTATTTTCACAGCGGTGACTGATGATCGAGGAGCCACTAATGCATTTACAGCAAACACTCTTTAATGTCTTTTCTTATGACAAAGATGTTTTTCAATTAGCGCCTCGAATTTCTAAACAGTTGTTGCAAAACAATTCATCCCATTCACTAAGCTGGAGTTTCCAGAGCAAAATAGAAAGCAATTTAAAATAATGAAACATTTGCATTTCAGCTGAATATAGCGCAATAAAAACATAAAAGCAAATTTCCCAACTAAGTGGAAGGAGCTAAAAGAACAAGATGAAGGCGACGCAACACCAGTCTGCAGGAAATTGGAGTATGGTATCACTTTGCAGCTAACCTTAAAGAGGTATTCCCATTCCAGATGCCATAAATGTCTTGTCTCATCTCTGCGACCTGTTCCAATCTCGAGAATGGGGGTCTCCTTACCCACTCAGACTATATATTACCCAAAATACATTCTAATAAACCATATGTAAAAGAGAAACATGGACCGCACATCCTTGCCATACGTTGATCTAATGCTTCTCAGCATAATTTTTTACAAAAATGAACAGGAGGTTCTTAGTATACTTTTTGATCAAAACTTATTTGCCCACTTGCCACTTCATGGCGACCTCTTTAAAGTGGGTCCCAACACTAATGGGGGTAACACTGCATGGCGGCCACCGCCACAGCAATAACCACACAGGTGAGGGGCACATCCCAGTGGCCCAACAGAATGGGGGTCTCCTTACCCCATCCATGTTTGCACACAATAGAGAGGTGGTCGTGCATGCACAGTACTCTCAGTTTATTGCATTGGGAGTTTTAAGCCTTGGAACTCCGATGGAACTACACATCCATAGTCACTTCTGTGTTCTGTGTGGAGGTGGGACCTGAACCTATCAGATATTTACGGATGCCATAAATGTATTAGATAGAAAATCCCTTTAAAAAGAAAGGCCCCACCATTCTAACCTTCACCAATCAGCTCTGATCACCAGCAGAAACTGCATTTTCCCAAAAATAACAGTGGGCTGTATGCGTGAAAGCTGATGAACAGTAAGACTGTCTTTGTTGCCCATAACAACCAATCAGAGCTATTTTTTTTCCAGAGCCCTATATGAAATGAAAGCTGAGCTCTGATTGGTTGCTATGGGCAACAAAGATAGTCTGAGTGCTAGACAATTCTCATACATAAGGTTCAGTGTGGACCCACATGACCACTGCAGCCAATCACTGTCCTTAGTGTTATAACTAAAGATGGGCGAGTTTCTCAAAAAATTCGATTCATTGAGTTCACCGAATTTTTCTACAAAATTTGTATCGACCCGAATATATTCACGACAAATCACGTTAAAAAAACAGCTATTTCCTGGCTACAGAGAGCCTGCAGGGTGCTGTAGAACGTTGTGCCATGCTTAAATATGCAGAGGGAGCTTGGTTTGGTCTTCATACAATGTTGTGTTTTAGTATGACACTCAGATGACTGCCGCCACTCTTAGAATCGCTTCACTTTTAAAATTTCCCTTTTGGGCCCCTTAAAAGGGGGCCAAAAAACTGCCCAAAAAAAACGAAGCGGGAATGCAGCCTGAAAATCATGGCAGCGCCAAAGCTGGAAAAAAAAAAAAAGTTGAGGCTAAATCCTAGATAGCGTCAAAAAAAAACAGTAGTAGGTTACGGGACCCTGCCACAGGCGCAGCACAGAAAGGGGAGCCCACCCAGGGGTCCTCCTTTGGGGCCCAGAGTTTTAAAACGGGTCACAATATGCAGAACCTTTTCTTTTTTAAACCCCTAAACTTTGTAGGGGCCCCCCCAAATTTGAGGGGAAAGGGGGTTTTCGGGCAGAAATTTTTTGGCGTTGATTTCCCTCTGATCTTTTTGGCCCTTCAATTTCATCCGCGGGAAAAAAAGAGGGGGGAAACGCTTAGGAAACCACAGGGTGTTCCATTGAGACGCTTTAAATTTGGGCACAGCATGGAATGGAAAGGGGCCCCAAAAACAATTTGGGGGGCACTAAAGACAGACAAAGGGGGAAGTAAAAAAAAATTTTTGGGGGGGGGGGGGGGGGGGGGGAAAAGGTAAAAAGGGTGTGGAGGGGACGGCTTCAACAGAATCACTTGCTTTTAGGTCAAAAAATTTTGGCCCACAATGGACAAACTGGGAGGTGGCACCAACGGGATGGGGGCCAAAGAGGGGCAAAATTTGACACAGTGTGGGGTGACGGCAGCGCCACAGCAAGCACATGGGGTCAGACAGGGGCAAAAAGTCAGAGGGGTGGAGGGGGGGCAGCACCCGTAGCAGCAGAGGGTCATAGATTGGCCCAATACACAGTGTGGAGGTAAACTGGAGGATGGGGTTGGCTTTCAGGCGGGTGGCGGCATCAGAAATAGGGCTGAGGCGGGTTTAAGTTTGAACCCAGATCTTTTTCTCACGTTTGGGGTGAGGCGATGGCTAAAGAGTCTGAGCCAAAGGCATTGGTGTGGGGGAAAAACCCCTTGCTGTTTCCCCGCCTGATTATTTTGGGAACAAAGGTCAGTCTTCCCCCCATTTCAGGTGGGAAAAAGCGGGTTCCCTTTTGGGGTAAATTTCCCCCCGCCGAAACTGAAACACCCGCCTAATGCCCCACTACTGGCCGGGCAGGAAGCTTCCCCCGGGGAAACTCGGCAAGTTGGGGGCCAAAAACACCCAGTTTGGCTGCCCTTTTGGGCCCAGAGGATCTTCTCCCGGGGGGTAGAAGAGTGCTGTCCAAGTGGGGCCACCACCTGTTTGGTTTGGGGGTCTGCTCAATTTCCCTGTGCTGCTGAGAAATCCCCTCCTGGGCGGGGGGAAGGAAGCTGTTTCATCAAAACTCCAGATTAGGTTGCTGCTGTTTGGAGCTACACTGTTCCCCTACCCCCCTTTCCCCCCCCCCTTCCCCTTTGCGGGCCGGGGGCAGGGGTTTATGTGATTGATGGGGAAAACCCCCCGGTCAGCCCTTTGACAGAGGAGGGACAATGCCGCCCCATAGGCAGCGGCCAAAAGACAACACGGTTTTTTTCTCTAATAAACCCCAATTTTTTTTCCCCTCTGGGAAAGCGGGAAAAAAAAAGGCTCCCTTTTTTGGGGACCGGTAGCGGGGTCCAATATGGTGGAGACCCAGAAGTACCTCTCCCCGGATGATGAAAAAATTTCAGGCTGTCATTTAGCCCAGGAAAATTCAGCTTTCGGGGGGGCCTTTTTTGCGCAAGTGACTCTGAGAGACTCCCTGCCTCCCCTTCTCCCCTTGATACTGCCATGGTCCCTTTGGATCTTTCAGCCTCGCTTCCTCATCTCCCTTACCCCCCTCCGGATTTTCCTGCTCCCCCCTCCTGTCACCGGGGTGTTAAAAAAACCATAAATTCACCAAAAATTTGCTTTCTGCTCCAATGTTCCCCCCTCCTCCTTTTCACCCCCCCCGGAACATGGGGCCCCGGAGATGTAGTCGCCACTTCTCCAGTCCCCTGCCAGACAGTTTTTTTGGAAAACATCTTTTCCAGGACGGGAAGAAAGGGGAAAATGACTTTTTCACCCCTATCCTGGCGATGACAAAAAAGGGGCCCCTCAAAAAACGGGCCTCAGAAAAACGGAAAGGTTGTCACGCTTGAGCTGCACTGGCTGAAAATCAAATTTAAAGGGGGGGAGTACTCCTGTCCCGTTTTGGTCATAAAAAAAATCTTTAAAAAGGGGCCTTTCTCTTTTCATACGTCGGCTAACTTTGGGGGCGGGAATTTCCAAACGGGGGGGAAACCCATCCTTTTCAGCATGTGTTGGGGGAAGCCTTTTCTGCCGTTTTACAGCTCGAGGGGGGTTGGGGCCGGGTTTTCCCTAGGAAGGGAAAAAGGGGGTGCAAGCACATCTCCGGCCCTTTTTTTAGAATGTTTTTAAAATTGGGTGGAAGACTTCGGGGGAATTTTTCCCACAACCTGGTTTTGAACACGTGGCCACGTCACAGGTCTTTCCCTCCTCGGTGCAGCCGGGGAAACCCCATTTTTATTTCCCTTTGGGCCTTCACCATGGTTCCGATTTGCATTTGGGCGGGAAAGCCACACATCGATTTTTTTGGCTGATGACGGGGAAAAGTTCCCCCCTTTTGTGACTTCGTTCGCCCGGGGAAAAACCGGGTTGGGGAACCCTGCTGACACCGTGGGGCCCGGGAAACTTTTGGGGTTTATAAAGGGCACACTTGGGGAAAAAAAGGGGGGGGGGGAGGTGGGGGTTTGGGAGGAGGGGGGCGGCCCATTGGCCCCAGGAGCGCTTTTTTGGACAACGTGGAGGAAAAAAGCGGTCCCCTGCCCAAGTTTTTGGGTTTGGGGGCTGGGCAGGAAACACATTAAACCCATTGGGCCAAAAAGGGGAAAAGGTACGGGCCCCTTTCCATAGTTACAGCTCCACACGTCCGCGTCCCGGGTTGCCCCTTTGGAAGAAACCGTTACACTAAAGGACTGGCCCCCCTTTTTGTTCTACATATTTGGGGAAGGGGCGGTTTAAGCCTTTTTTTGGAAAAAGAAATTAGGGCTCGGGAAACAAGCCTTTAAGTTCCCCTGAACGGTGCGGAGTCCCACCTTTTGGGGAAGGGAGGGTTTTCCCCCGTACCAAACCAACTTGGGACAGGAGCACGGTCCAGCTTTTTGCCCCTTAGGATGGGGGGACCCCATATTTTTTGCTTTTTGGGCAATCCCCCTCGTTAAACAATGTGGCGCCTGATGGCAAGGGAAAGAAAGGAGCTTTCTGGATGGGGAGATGATGGCAAAGACAAACGCCCCCCCTTTGGCAAGGGGGGTTTGGAAAGCCTTGCCCGGGCTGAAATTGGCCTTGCTTTGCCACGGGGTTGTTGCTGCGGTTGCTGCTTCGGGGGAAAGGGAACACCCCCTTTAGAAATTTTCCCTCCCGGCCACGAATGGTGACCTGCTTGTGTTGACCCGGGGGCCTTGGGGGCCAAGGGTTAGCTCCCGGCCACGCTTACTTTTCCCCAAAAAAATTTTTCAAAAGGGTACAAAAAGTTCGGCTCCTCTGGTGTTTTAAAGCAAAAAACTGCCACACCGCGAGTAGGTGATTTTACCATCAACGCTCCACACGAGTGACTACTAACGGCTCGGCCTCGCTGGCCCCTGTGCCGCTACTTTCTTGGACCTGCGAAGCGGGTTTTCTCCCCCGTGGTTGTTGGCTCCCGACCTCCACTGCTGCCACCTGCTGACTCCCGGCACACTACCGACTTGCTGGCTGCGCCGCTGCCTGACGCGCAAGCTGACACCCTCTTCTCTTGACGATGATGATGAAGCCCTTGCTTCATCTGGCTCCCAAGTGCGATTGGCCACATCTTCATCGATTTGTGTTTGCCCGTCACTGCTATTCTCCTCAATGGTCTAAGTATGCAGAGCCTGACTGCTTGCAACATAACCTCCCGTCCACTCTCCACATCACTACTTCCCGCCTACTGCAAGAAGCAGCGGATGTCTGCCCCCACCTCTTCGCTTCCAAGTAGCTGCTGACTTTCCTCAAAGAGTTCGTCCTCGCTTTATAGGGGCGGTGAGCCCAAACCACATAGTAGATCTCTGGCTGAGGGAACCGAACGAGACAGAGGCGGGTTGAGGGCAGGTGAGGGCCGCTGACCCGCTCACGGGCCATGCCAACTAAGGGTTGTGTCTGACGTTCCCACCGACTCTTGGGCTGGGGTGTCAGATGTCATCTGGAAGGAAGTGGATGACCTAGTCAACCATTCAAGAACCCTTGGGTTGGTGGTCAACACACGGCCACTAGATGACACCGGCAGTTCTGGTCTCACCAAGTCACCCCTGCTGCGACGTCCCGTTGCTGTGCTGCGACCTGGGCCTGCTCCAGGAATGTTTGTGCCACTGCCACTCGCATGTGAAGAGCCTGCCACCTCTCTGTCTGACATACTGTCTGATCAAAAATTTACAGACTCTGTTTAATGAAGATGTCTGTATATGATAAATACACACCCTGTATTTCACTCCAAGTACAACACTAAGAGGATAGAGGATTCCCAGAATCTGAAACTCCCTATTAATACAACAGGAGAAATTTAAATAATAGCGGACAAAAAAGCGGTCTGTATTTCAATCCCAATACAATGGTCACACAGGATTGAATGGTTTACTTGTATCTGAAATTCCCGAATACAACAGGAGAAATTTAAATAACAGCGGACAAAAAAGCGGTCTGTATTTCAATCCCAATACAACACTATCAGGATTGAGTTTTAAATGAATTCCAAAAAGTGATAAAATGGGGCAGAATTACACCCACCCTGGGACCACTGGTAGAAGACCCACAAACTAAACAAAATGATAACGCTGGTTGCATTAAATTTAGGCAACTGAGCCCCGTCTCTGATAAAAGCAGCTTTTCAGAATGAGTTGTATAGAGTAAAGGGATCCAGAACGCTGAGTGAGAAAGTAACAGACATAGAGTGGTCTTTTTCCCCCTCCACACTCGCTGAATAAAGCTGTATAATGAGATCTGTGTAGAAGCAAGGGCAATACATTATGTGGAAATCCCTAAAGAAGCATTTATGCTATCTATCATACATGAAAAAACTTTGAGATTCTCGGTTCACATATTTTGATCAAAAGATGTTTAAGCTGCCCACGACTTTCAACGTGATCTCAAATAGGGCAGTCCTATACTATCTTTACCTCTCAATAGAGCCACATCCAGGCCTCTCACCGGGTCAACCAACCTCCCTTATCCAGAGAGGAGAAAAAAAAAAAACCCAACCTGCAAGCTGCACTTCTTATGACAGCCTGTGAGAGTGGGCAGGTGCAGAAAATCAAAATGGAGGCACCCTTTCCTCCCCATATGGGTTAAAATCAATATATACCAAATATAATGTATGGTTCTGTGTAGCAGCAGATACAGATCACTGAGTGAGCAAGTAACAGACTTGTAATGGTCTATTCCCCCCTCCCCAATCGCTAATTAAAGCTGTATAATCTGT
Organism: Phyllomedusa bahiana; assembly: GCA_025379985.1. Lineage (NCBI taxonomy): Eukaryota > Metazoa > Chordata > Amphibia > Anura > Hylidae > Phyllomedusa > Phyllomedusa bahiana. The sequence goes on along the minus strand of JAODAL010031203.1, from coordinate 2,034 downwards.
GTAAGAGCCAGCTCAGCAGCACAGACGCTATGCCAGGACACAACGAGAGGAATGTGGAAGCGCAGGTGCCGTCCGGACTAATATAGTGCTGTGACGTCACAGAATCCCGCCGATCTCCGATTGGCTTCATGTCTGCACATGTCATTGAGGGTCCTCCTTTCTTCCTCCCAGAGTTCTCTGTCCCGTGTAACGCCATGTGCTCGCGGCCATTTTAGCAATTAAAAACACGCTTTGTTCCCGCGAATCTCCCCAAACTTCGGCTTTGTGCAGAACCGAAGTTTTCCTGAAATCCTAAACGAATTCCTCTTCGTTAGAATCGATTCGCCCATCTCTAGTTATAATACATAAGACTGATGAAACCGGTAGTGATGACGAGGGTATATGGGCATGTCATCATTGCCACAAGGGAAACACAGCAGGGGGGACTACCAGACTGACAACATTGGAGAGTTAGCAGATTAATCAGGAGTCAATTTTCTTCAGAAAACTGTTTTAAAGTCCAGTATAAAACAGAGAAAAAAACATTTTGGATTGATCATGATTTTTGTTTCTGTTTCAGAGTTTTGTTTCTTCAAAAAATATAGGGAGAGAAAAGTTTTATCCTTGAGCCAAGTGGCAGACTGGAGTACCTGGGGCCGACCAGTGGAGATGATTCTAGGATCCCACCAGTGGAGATGGTTCTTGAGGTCCACCAGTGGAGTTGATTCTTGGGGCCCACCACTGGAGTTGTTTCTTGGGACCCACTAGTAGAGTTGATTCTTGGGGCCACCAGTAGAGTTTATTCTTTGGGCTCACCAGTGGAGTTGATTCTTGTGGCTCATCAGTGGAGTTGATTCTTGGCGCCACCAGTAGAGTTGATTCTTGGGGCTCATCAGTGGAGTTGATTCTTGTGGCTCATCACTGGAGTTGATTCTTGGGGCCCACTAGTAGAGTTGATTCTTGGGGCCACCAGTAGAGTTGATTCTTGGGGTCCACCAGTGGAGTTAATTCTTGGGGGGTCACTGGTGGTGTTGATTCTTGGGGCCCACCAGTGGAGTTGATTCTTGGGACCCACTAGTAGAGGTGATTCTTGGGCCCACCAGTGGAGTTGATTCTTGGGGCCCACCAGTGGTGTTGATTCTTGTGGTTCACCAGTGGAGTTGATTTTTGGGGTTCACCAGTGGAGTTGTATCTTATGGCCCTTGGTGGAGTTTATTATAGAGGGCCCATCCTACAGCTACTATACATGCACATACTGCACTCTGTCTCTTGCTTTTTTGCATCTCTTTATTTCTTCCTGAAAAGTAGCATCAGGCCTGCAATGCCCAGGGCCCAACATCCTCACAGGCCCACCAGGGGTTTCCCCTGCTCCACTGTGGGCAAGTCCGGGCCTGCACAATACCTGCTTCTGCTTCCACAGCTCATGGAAGGGACACCCAAAATACATTCTAATAAGCTCAAGGGAAAAGAGCTAGAACTCAGTGTCACCTAGTGGATGTAGCATTCCTCAAGTCATATCAGACTTAAAGGGGTTGTCTCGCCACAATGATTGGGTTTTAATTAAAAGATCTTTAAAAAACAAGCAGCTTTGCAATATATGTTCATTACAAATGTCCTACTGATTTTGAGTTATCCCTGGTAGTAGGAGTACATCAGCTCCTCAAATCACTATAGCAGCGGACCTGTTGATCTTTATCTCACTGGCTGCCAGTCCTGGTGACTCATCAGCTTCTGGATACAGGTCAGAGCACAGAGCCCCTCCTGCACAGTATGCTTCTGTAGGGAAGGGAGGGGGAGGGCTCTGGCTTCTGTGTCTGTGTGGATTAGCCCTGTGTGTGCCTGCTCCCTCCTGCTCTCTACACGGATTGAGGAGAGCAGAGGTGAGGCTGATCTGTGGTCAGTACAATGTGACACCAGTGAAGTGTGTTACTATAATCATGTTGTGTCTGTGGAGCTTTGACTATACTAATAGAACAGATCAGGGAGGCTTGTGAACGGTTCATATCCCTCCCTGCTCTGCTGTATTAGTGACACATTTGGATTTTAAAACACTTC
>JAODAL010031202.1:0-48778 GCA_025379985.1 Phyllomedusa bahiana | reverse complement strand
GTTAAATTAGAGAAAAACGCATTCCTTTTTTGCTCTTTTGTAAAAAATTTACACATTTTTAGTGTGAGACACAAGAGTGGGGTTTCTGGGAAACATCTTGGATCCCCAACAAAAAAGTGATATTTTGGGGAAAAAAAAAGAGCAAATTTTTGATTTGTTGCCTCCTACCTCCCAAGGGGCTTCCCTCCCAAAATCACTTTGTGATGGTTTCCCCAACCTAAGAATGTGGCCAAAACTGCTACTAAAAGAGGAGGTTCTCTTACAAAGCATCCCTGGCTTTCTAGGCCCTCAGGTCATGCTAAGGTCAGGTATTGATGGTCTTCCATTGCCAAAGCCTATGTAAAGCCATCTCGCTCCTGGCTTCTACCTGCACTGCCACATCATTGTCTTAAAAAAGCCAAGTACTGGTGGCTTCTTCTAATGGGGAACTAGGACTGCAGGGGGTTGAGAAATCAGATACTCCCAAAACTTCTGTAAAGATCAGAGGATAAAGGTGTCCTAAACAACAAGTTGCTTGAAGGACTTTACAAGAGGAGCTTGCTGAACAGAAATAACTTTTGGGGTGTTGTTGTTGGTGTCCCTATTTCCTTTTTCTTCTATTGTAGAGCCTGTGATATGAGGCGATAGCACATGTTCAGTGGTTTTCAGTGGATGCTCCCCTCTCTTTTCCACAATGGTCTCCCTTCTTTTTGTTTCCCCCCACTTGTTTTTAGTTAACTTTTTCCCCCTGATCTGGTTTTCCGGTTGGACACCTTTGGTTTCTTTCTTGTGCTGCGTACCTCCGTGGCCCCCCTTAATAGGAGTTGCGGGGGTTTAGGAACCTTTGGGGCCCAAACTCCAAGGGTTTTTGAGCTTATGTGGGGCAGAGGATAAAAATTTTAAAAATAAAAAGAGGTTAACTGAAGGACTTTTCTGAAGAAAATCAATAGAAATGGTGGTGTTGTTGGGTGTTCTATTCCCCATCTTTTTATTGGAACTTGGCCTTGGTGATTGGGGTGTTTGGTGGAGTCTCCCTTTTCCTCCACACATGGGCTTCCTTTTTCCCACTCACACATAATTCCGGTTACAATTTTCTCCCTAAAAAAGTTTTTATTCTGGAAAACTTTTGTTTATTCCAGCTCCCCTACTTGTGTCCTTTTAGTCTCCCAATTTTTCCTTTTTCCTCATTCTTGATCCCGGGGGGCCCTTTCTGTCCATAGGCTAAAAAGGGGGGTTCTTTTAAACCCGGGTTGGTTCCTTTTCAAAAATTTTTACATTGGGAAAAATAGTGAAATATCCTGGTTTGACCCACCCGGGCCCCTTTTTTCCAAGGGTGGTGGTTTGTTTGGATCCCGGAGTGGGGGAGGGGTACCCCACCAATCATCTTTGGTTGCATATCTGGTATCACTTTTGTCAGCCCCCTCCTAACTATTGCATGCCCTAGTTTTACTCGTCTCCTTTTATTTTTGAGAAAATTGTGTTTTTTCCCTTTTTTCTTGAGCCTATTACTTCTGTATAAAATTAAACCAAAACAAATGTCCGTTGCATATTGTGACATTGGGTGAGTGGGACTTGGCAGGCAGGGCCCTTTTTTGGCAGTATCTTCTGTACTGCCCTTATGGCAGCCCTGAATTTTTGCCCGTAGGGTACTGCTGGTCAGAGGGATGTCATATTTTATCCATCGCATAGCTATCCACTGTTTCTGGATGACACTGCTGGACTTCTGCCACCATTAATCATATTAATAGTCTTCATTTACTGTATATAATGACCAAATATTCCGGAACACTTTACTTTATACAGAGGAAATAGACATAAATAGTTAAAACACAATTAACAGTTCAAACAATAGGTTTGTAAATCCTGATCACAAAAGCTCACAATCTATAAGGAGATAGAGGGACACAAGAGTAGTGAGGGTCCTGATCACAAGAGCTTACAATCTAGAAGGCGATAGGAAGACCTAAGAGGATTGAGGGTTCAGATAACAAGAGCTTACAATCTATGAGGAGATAGAAGGACACAAGAGGAATGAGGTTCCTGCTCACAAGGGCTTACCATATATGAGGAGATAGGAGGACACAGAAGGAGTAAATGTTTTGCTTACAATCTATGAGGAGATAGGAGGACACAAGAAGAGTGAGGATCCTGCTCACAAGAGCTTACAATCTACGAGGAGGTAGAACACAAGAGGAGTAAGCATCTTGCCAACAAGATCTTACAATTTATAAAAGATGTAGGGAGAACACAAGAGGAGAGAGGGTCCGGATCACAAGAGCTTACAATATTTAAGGAGATAGGAGGGACACGAGGAAGTTTCTGTTCAAAGGAGCTTACAATATATGAAGAGATACAAAAGGTGGAATATAAAAGGTGCAAAGTGCTTGATTTGTACAATGGTCTAGGGACTGGGCAATCGCTTACTGGCACAGGGTAGGAGCATCGGTGTAGCAGTTTGACAGAAAGATAATCCTGGCTGCTGCATTCAGGATACAATGGAGAGGAGAGAGTATGGAGAAGGGCCCACCAATCAGGAGTTAGTGATTAAAAGAAACGTGGAACAGTAGGAGTTTGGGCAGTTTCCATAAAAAGAACTGGATGGATTCTGGAGATGATTTTGAGGTGCAAGTGACTTGAATACATAGGGAATAAAGGACAAACTAGAGTCTAACGACATGATGCCTAGGAGTTATGGTGGTACTATACACTGGAATGGAAATATCACGGTTAGGTAGGTGAGCAGATGGTGGAACCCAGGGTGGCACCGAAAGATAGTGGACATGATGTTGGATACAACTGATGGACAACCATATGTTTTGTAGTAGGCGGTTTATATCAACATTAGGGGCCATGTGAAAAGAAAAGAGCAGACGACCTAGGACTGATCCCTGGGAACCCCCGACAACAAGGGGAAGAGATACAGTAGAGCCGTCAAATGGCAGACTAAACAAGTGGTCAAGTAGGAAGAAAACAAGAAGAGAACAATGTCCTATAGTCCAGTAGAATGGAACAGACTGAGTTAGCATGAGAGAGTTTCCATGAGATTTAACCATCAAGAGATCATCTGACAATATGAGACAATATCAAATTGTAAGGGGTCGAGAAGAGCGTTAGAGGGGAGATAGCAGATTAGACAAGAGTAGAGCGAGCGTTCCAAGAGTTTGGAGAAGAAAAGAAAATTCTAGACCGATCAGGAGTTCACAGGACAGGTCCAGGGGGATTTTTGTTCTGTAATGAGGTAAAAACATCTTGTTTTAAGGAGTAGGAGAGGTTAAATATTTTAGATAGATGAATAGTGATGGTTGGAAAGAGAGACTGTACACGGTGTAAGGGAATAAGGTCAGTGATGCAGGTAGTAGGGTGAGCAGAAGAAAGATGGCTGGAGACTTCAGTAGCCACCTACAGGTGGCACTAGAGGGACAACCTTCTTCATAAGAGCTAATTTGCATACTTTTTTTCCCATGAATCATTGCTTCTAAGACACCAAACACAAGCTGGATCTCTTCAAGGAAGCCAGTACTCTTCAGAGATAGGTCAATATCTGTCATGGTTACTTAAAATACTAGAGAAGGCTGCTGACACATATTGGTGTTCCTCACCACTGCTTCTTCAGGACTGGGCTGTGTGGTCAATGGATTACTAGATAAGTAGTTTGGTGGGGAACCTGTATGTAGAAGGTCTTTTAAACTTTTAATCTTTGTGTCTTACATTGCCCTTTTTTCTGAATTTCTATTAACACTTTAGTTGATCTAAGTATTTAATTATTGTCTCCCTTCTTTTCTTGATCTAGAGACAAAGTTCTGGAGCAGCAAGTGTAAAGGACAAGAAATCAGGAGAAGATGGTAAGATGCCTTCACTTATCTTCTGATTATGAGTGATGTCTGTACTATCAATAAAAAAAAGAAAATGCTTGGTTATAAAAGGGTAATAACTGGCTGGGCTATCCTCTAAGGCTCTGTCTACACTGCACAGAAAAACGTCCGTTTTTTCAGCGGTTTTCGGTTTCTAAAAACGCTGGAAAAACGACTGTAATCATCTCCCATAGACTCTAATGTAAAAACCTCCTGCTGTCTACACTGAGCTTTTTTCTGCTCGTTTTTTTTTACTGGTCGTATTTTGCAACATGCTCTAAAAAACGCCAGAGTCGGGCAGAAAATTTACTACAGGAGTCTATGGAAAGCGCCGGACGTTTTTTGGCGCGTTTTTGCTGCGATTTGTCAATGAAAACCCTCCCACGAGACCCAAGTCCCACCTATAGTGGGTGTTCATAAAGGTTATACCTGATCAAATTTGCATAAAAAGTGTTTGAAGTGTCCTTGTCTGTACCATTCGTAATAAAATGATCATGCTTTGGTCGCTAATGATTTTTGCGAGATTCATATTTTTTTTCGCTAAAAATACTTTTTTTATAGATTTTCGTGCTACTAAACTTAACTCGCTTGTGACGATAAAAATACGTTTGTTTTTTTTTACGGATTTAGGCACTAAAATCCTTTTCTTAACTTTATTAGCGCCAAAATATGTTATCTCGCGCCGGACGCCAAAAATACTTTTTTTTTATGGATTTTGACATTAAAATTCTTTGCTGAACATATTTTGGCGCTAATAAAGCGATCTAGCTTTTGACGGATTTTGGTGCTAAAATCCGTATCTTTACAGATTTTGGCGCTAATAAAGTTCTCGCTTCTGACACTAAAAATAGTTTTTTTACGGAATTTGGCGCAATAATGCGTTTTTTTGGATTTTGACGCTAAAATCCTTTTCTCTACAGATTTTGACGCTAATACAGTTATTTTGCTGTATGGAAAGATAATGTGGGTTTTTGTGGATTTTGGTGCAAGAATTTGGTGCAAAATTTAATAAAGTAGTTGCACGCAGCAGCACACAAAGGACAATGGCTACAGTGATCTAAAGGAAGTGACTACTTAACATGTTAACTCGACCTGTAGGGTGTAGTTTACATCCAATGGCTTAATTTGTGAATACATTAAAAGCAGAGCAAAGACGCTTCAAAAAACGCTCCAAAAAACGCTCCAAAAAACTGATATTTTTCAGCAGCTTTTGACATGCAGTGGACACAAAACGTTTCATGCACGTTTTTAGTAATTCGTTTTCAGGTATTTTTTTGTCCACTGCAGGGGAGACAGAGCCTAACACAGACTCTGCTGATATGAAGGTGTTTCTGCACATATAGGGACTGATCCTTAAATATACCAAACATATTTTAAATTCTGGATTTTTGTTGCCTTATGCCTATTATTAGTTGGCTTGTAGGTGATAATAGTATCATTTAGACATGTAAAGGGGTTTGCAAATGTATTCAGTCCCCTAAAAATCACAACTATAGCACAAATGTGAGGCAGGAGACAGAAGGCGAGGGGCAGACATGTTTTTGGGGTGGAATAGTGCAACAGGGTTATTGTTGGTTATAGGCTCCTGAAGAGATGGGTTTTCAGGTTATCTTTGAGGCTAGTGAGAGAGGGGGAGAGTCTGATGTGTTGGGGCAGTGAGTTCCAGAGTATGGGGGGAAGCATGAGAGAAGTCTTGGAGACAGTTGTGTGAGGAGCTGATAAGGGGAGAGCAGAGAAGGAGGAGTGGAGAGTGAGGAGAGTCAGGGGAGGAATCTAGAGATTAAGGCAGAGATGTATGGAGGGGAGAGGACATGGAGAGCCTTGTAGGTTATGGTTAGTAGCTTGAAATGAATTCGCTGGGCAATGGGAAGCCAGTGAAGGGATTGGCAGAGGGGAGAGGCAGAGAGTAGAGCAGGAGAGAGGTGAATCAGACGGGCAGCAGAGTTAAGGATGGAAATTTGGGGGGGAATGAGAGGGTGCTAGCTTTGGAGGCAAAAGAGAAAGGATGTTGCAGTAGTCTAGGCGTGAGGGTTTGGATGTGCGGTTTGAAGGACAGATTGGAGTCAAAGGTTATCCCAAGGCAGCGGACTTGCAGAGCCAGTGAGAGAGTGTGACCCCTCTAACACAAACGTGTCAACTCCTCCTATTTTCAAGATGTTCCCACAAACTGAGACAAAATGAGGGCTGAATTTAAGCCAATAATGGGTGTCTCAAATCATTTGGGTGCATTTCCGGTTGGGTCAGGTAAGGGCGAATATTTCATGGATCTGTAAGTGAAAAGATTGGCAGATGTACCATACCAACCTGAAGCAAATTTTCTATAAAATATAGTCAAAAATCACTCGCTGGTACTAACGTAAAAGCCCCTACACACTTATATTTTGCATAGTGTTTTTTGGCCTCCCTAAAATGCTTTAAAAACTGCATGCATTTTGTCATACAGCCGTTTTGCCATTTTTTGTATTTGTACATTCATTTTTTGATGCATTTTTTCCTCATAAACAATCCCATAAACATTCGTGCACATGACTTTATTTAGTGCAGAGAAAAAAACGATGCTGCACCTCTAGTATGCAGGCTTTTGAAAAAATTGCTACTAAAAAACGCACCTAAAGTGCATTTAGATGCATTCTGTTGCCTCTACCTCAAAAAACATTTTCCTAATCAGCTCCTTCCTTGACTTTGAGTCTGCTAAAATGCTTGTGTATGCCTTCATCATTTCATGGCTAGATGACTGTAGCATCCTTCTCTGAAGCCTCCCATCTAACATTCTTGCTCCCCTTAAATCCACCCTTAACTCCGCTACCTGGCTGATCCACCTCTCTCCTCGCAACTCCTCTAACTCTCCGAACCCCTTCTCTGGCTTCCCATTAATCAGCAAATTCAGTTTAATTTACTAACCATGACCTACAAGGCTCTTCATAACCTCTCCCCTCCATACATCAGTCTTAATCCCCATATACCTGCCTTCACACCATCTCCGCCTTTCACAGGACCTTCTTCTCTGCTCTTCTCAGCTCCTCACACAACCGTCTCCAAGACTTCTCCCGTGCTTCCCTCATACTCTGGAACTCATTACCACAACACATCAGACTCTCCTCCACTTTCAAAAATGACCAGGAGCCTCCACCCTACAATAACCCTGCTGTCACCATACCATAATACAAACCTCTCCATCCCACACCTTCTGTCTACCCCCTCCTCCATTATAGCTTGTAAGCGATCACTAGCATGGTTCTCTCTCCTTCAGTATCAGTTATTTAGTGCTTAGATTGTCTTTACCTTGGTCCAGTTTCGGACTGGACCTAGGACCTACAGTTGGAGTTGCCTCTAGTGGTCCAGTTTCGGACTGGACCTAGGACCTACAGTTGGAGTTGCCTCTAGCGGCCAACCAGTTGAGCTGTTTGTGGGCCCACCCCACAGTTACTGTAAATGACTGTACCTGCCTCGTATACTCTGTCTCTTGTTTTTTTTGTCTCTCTTTCTATTCCTTTTTTACCTCTTCTGAGGATGTATATGCAGTTAAAAAACAACTCCAGGTCTATCATGATCAAAGGCCCACTGGAGGTTTTACTGCGTCCTGGAATTAATAGCGCTTTAAAATAAATAATAATAGTTCTAATAATAATGAAGTGCAAAAAAAAATGCTTCAAAGAAAATACATGTGTATTTAGTGCCATTTTTTTGCAAAAGTGCATCATGTAATTCAACCCTAATGCTATTATTAAGACAGGGGTTCTCACCATGCATTTCGTCCTCTGCCTTGTTGGGCTTCAGGTGGTTCTATAGCAGTGATCAGCATATTTAGCTCCCCCATAACTAGCTGAAACATTACAAAGACGTGAGAGCAGGAGATTTATATATTAACTATTTTGCCATAGGCAAACTTAAACCTCCCCGTCAGGCATGTTTTAAATTGTGATTTCTCACCTCTGTCTACAAGTGTCACCCGCTGCGAGGGTATCAGAAGGAAACCTTATATGTTTTATGTCCTTTAGATTAGGGATGTCTGCCCAAGTAGGAGGCTTGGGATCCCTCACTGGAGTTAGTAAATTGCTGTGTATATATAAGGCTTTCCTGTTAATAGGTGGTGTTCCACCAGACTTGATAATAGAAGGGTTAAATGGTGAGGTTATAAATCAGGTTTTTAAATAGTGTGCATAGAGGTTAAGTGTTATACATAATAAAAGTTACGTTTTAGTGTTTTATAGATTGAGAACTGATAGTTTAAGTTTGTCTATGGCAAAATAGTAAATATAGTGATAAAAAGTCACTCTCTGTTCTCTTGCGAGATTCCCATTTTTTTTGGAGACTATTTATTTAGCAGGAGATTTAATCTCCAGTAAACAAAGTTACAACTGCTCTGAGGAGTGAAAACAATTGCTTATCTTCTCCAAGAGTGATCTCAGTCCATGGTGTTGTCACTCCCTGCTTTCTGTCTAATCAGGAAGGGAGATACAGACCTAACCAGAGAAACCTGTGTGCACTCAGAGCAGATAAAATCTCTTATCTCATGACCAAGGTAAAATCAAAAGACTAATGTGTTTGGAAAAGGTCTTCAATTACCTGTCCCTACATGTTGAAAGCTAATATTTCTGCATTTATTTTTCATCGGGTTCCTAATTTTATTTAAATGTGAACATGTAAAACACAACAAATATTTATACCGACCCGTATAAGTGTAAAATGTCGGCATGCAAATGCAGTAAACATACGTATAAGGCTGGGTTCACATTGTAGTATTTGCTACCTTACAGGAATCCGTCAGAGTATCAGGAAAATAGGTAGCCCGCCAGAAACCATGACATATCCGTGGGACATTAATAGAAGAAACATAGTCTTGGGCTACATTTGCTCTATTTGCTGGTGGTGAGCACTTTTGCTCTGGAACATGATCCATCATGCTTTTGTTTGCCACAGGAAAAAAGCATACTGCCAGCAGATAGAGCAAACATAGAAAACATGTCAAATAGTCTCCAAAAAAATGGGAATCTCGCAAGAGAACAGAGTGACTTTTGATCACTATATTTACTATTTTGCCATAGACAAACTTAAACTATCAGTTCTCCATCTATAAAACACTAAAACGTAACTTTTATTATGTGTTATACATAATAAAAGTTACGTTTTAGTGTTTTATAGATAGTTTAAGTTTGCCTATGGCAAAATAGTAAATATAGTGAACATAGGAAACATACACCAAAAAGGACTGCATTGCTTCTATTAATGTCTTTGGGCTGGCCTTGGCGGTGTTGCGCTCTTTATGGCGACCCTGTGGGCTACGACAGAATGGGAAACATCTCAAGTGATTATGATATTAATTTCCAAAACGATTTATTTATCTGTCACTGATAGAACCACTTTCCTTTCTTTTAGTCTATTACAAATTGCTTCTAGATTCACAGTAGCGCCAGTAGTTTTGCTCACCTGCAGCTAAATACAGGATTTCTCACTGCTGCAACTGGGTCATGTGACCTGCACTCTAAATTGCTGAAACAGACAGCATGGTTGTGTCACTCGGAAGTTAATCCCTCCATGCACTCCTATGGGAGGTTCAAAGTCAGTCTTATAGGAATGCAAAGAGACGGACTTCCTGTCTGCATCAAAAGCACACTAGGCCTCATTTATTAAACATCTAAAGGATGTCCCTTATCGGTATTTGCACAGTTTTGCAGCCATGCACACCCTTCGCATAGACTTGTTCAAGAATGTACATGTTCTACGTTTTTTGGCTGGCCAGCGGTCTAAAAAAATGTCCGGCGGAAAATCCGTGCAGTGGGGGCCGCTGCGCGGATTTTCCATTAAGGTCCGTGTAAACATTTGTCAGCCGGTTTGCAGACGATTTTTAAAACCGGAAACCGTGCAATGAGGACGTGGCCGAACAGTAAGGCTATGTTCACACGCCTTATTCTGTGACGTATTTCAGCCCGTAATTCACACTGTACTGTGTGAATTACGGGTGAAAATACGCCCAGTCATTACGTAATCACAGTTTCATAGAGAATATGGATTACGTCTCCTCTCCCGTCACACCCAAAACGCGATGCGGGAGAGAAGTGACATGTCATTTATTCACGGCGTATACGTGCCGCGGGTAATGCATGTCTATGGGGCCAGCGGGCTGCCGCCCCACTGCCCCGCCCCCTTGTGAACATAGCCTAAAACTGCCTTCGTTGTGTATAGCAACCAATCAGGGCTCAGCTTTCATTTTCCCTGAGTAGTTTAAAAAATGAAAGTTGAGCTCTGATTGGTTGTCATGGACAACAAGGACAGTCTTACAATTAGACCGTATTGGCAAATGGTCTGTCAGTCGACCAGAGAGATGTCATGTGACCTAACAGACAGAAATCCTATATTCAGCTGCAGGTAAACCAAGTTAAAGAGAACCTGTCACATAGATTATGCCCCCTTGCTGAGGAGCTAGTGTCAGACCTGCTGTTTCCAGCACTGTAAGATGCTGAGTCCCAGAGTATTTAATGCTCAATTCTGGCAGCTCGCAGCCTGAAGTCAGTTTAATTCATGCCCCGCCCACCTGAGGCTAGCCCCGCCCACCTCATAACTGATTAACCTATTACTTTGAATAGGTAGACACGTGAACAACTGTCAGGTGGGTTGGGCTAGCCTTGAGTAGGCGAGGCTAACACCTGCTCATAAATAAGTTGGGCACTTTTCTGGCTGAAAACGGCAGATTTGAGCATTAGGGGCCGTTCACACGGCAGTGGACAAATACCGGTTAGTTTGCCGGCCGGTATTTGTCTGGTTTTGCGGCCGTCCCCACGACCGCGGGGGGGGGGGTGGCTTTTCTCCGTGATGAGCGGAGACCAGCCCACCCCCCGCCCAATGAGAAGCACATGTTCCGTCCGGAAACCAGACAGAAGATTGTGCATGTTCAATGTTTTGTCGCCGGACCGCCGGCGACAAACCGCCGGGCGGAAAACCCGTGCGGTGGGGACTGCTGCACAGGTTTTCCATGGAGCACAATTGTGCTCATTTTCGGCCGGTTTTTCAGGCGGTCTGAAAAACCGCAAACCTGCCTGAAAAACCGGCCGAAAACCCGTGCCGTGTGGACATGCCCTTAAAGGGGTTTTGCCAGGACGTGCCTTATCTGCTAAGAAGCAAATGTAAACAAAGCAATTCTGAGCTGAGAGAGACACAGCCAGAGCACAGAGCCATGCATAAGGGATCGTGTGAAATGTTCACTCAAATAATCAAACTACAACAACTGGATTCTGTATACAAAAGACAACATATTTCTACCTGGTGCCTTGAAAGCTTCTTCAGCTCCCTTTCATCAGATAAGAAGTGTGCTCTGCACAAGCCCTGACAGCAGTTCCTGTCACTCTGCCTGGTCGTATCTAATGCAAGCTTTTAAGTAACTAAGGGCAGGTAAGGCAGCCTGTAGCTCTCTCAGGCTGCAATTTTTGTAATCGCATATATTTAGAAAAGTGATTAAATACCCATTTTGGAGGATCCCACGTCAACATTACATCGTGGCAAAACCCCTTTAAATACTCTAAAATTATAGCATCTTACAGAATAAGGGACACAGCGCTGGAAACAGCATGTCTGACACTAGCTTGTGCTGTCCTCAGCAAGGGGGACAAACTATGTGACAGGTTCTCTTTAAAAGTAATTTCTAACGAACTTAAAGAAGTTGTCTCTCTACAAAGATTAGCTTTCAACATGGGAGCGTTAAATCAAAACTTTTCCAAATACATTCCTCTTTTGATATCACTTTGGTCAGGAGATAAGAGATTTTATCTGCTCTGAGTGCAGACAGGTTTTTATGGTTACTTTTTATATCTCCCTTCCTGATTAGACATAGAGCAGGGAGTGACGTCACCACAGGCTGAATGGCAACTTGAAAACAGAGTATGTTATCTCTAAGAAACAAAGGAGAATAATTACTTGCAATTGTTTACTTTGAGCTCTGAAGCTCTTGGCACTATAGATTATATCTCCTGCTCTAATATCAGTGCAACTAGAAGAGCTGGGAATATGGAGTTTATATGCTAATCACTGCTATAAACCACCCACCTCTTAACAAGGAAGAGTGAGGAAGTATGAATCTGAAGCTGCCTTCGGCTCTGTGAAACGGCATGGTGAGACAGCCCCTTTAATGAAAAAAAAAGAAAAATTGGAGTTGTCCTTAAAGAATCTTGGATGCAGCTGAATAGACTCCTTATTTTTACATTTGTGATATCATTGTAGATCCAAGAGCCAAAGATTATCTGTCAGACTTTTTCCTGATACTCCCAACAGATAAATTTTAAAGGGGTTGTCTCACTCCATCGATTCATGTTACCTCAGTTCTGTTTTAAGTTTTATTTTTGAATTCAGGGCTCTGTTTACTTGCTACTACTGGTCTGCAGTGACGAGCAGTTGAGGACACAAGTTCTGTAGCTATAGCGACCAGCGCTGGCAGCCTATCAGGAGAGATCAAACAGGGCTGTAGCTATAGCAACCAGTGCTGGCAGCCTATCAGGAGAGATCAAACAGGGCTGTTGCTATAGCAACCAGTGCTGGCAGCCTATCAGGAGAGATCAAACAGGTCTGTAGCTATAGCAACCAGTGCTGGCAGCCTATCAGGAGAGTTCGAACAGGTCTGTAGCTATAGCAACCAGTGCTGGCAGCCTATCAGGAGAGATCAAACAGGTCTGTAGCTATTGCGACCAGTGCTGGCAGCCTATCAGGAGAGATCAAACAGGTCTGTAGCTATAGCAACCAGTGCTGGCAGCCTATCAGGAGAGATCAAACAGGTCGGTAGCTACAGCAACCAGTGCTGGCAGCCTATCAGGAGAGAGAAAACAGGACTGTAGCTACAGCAACCAGTGCTGCAGCCTATCAGGAGAGATCAAACAGGTCTGTTGCTATAGCGACCAGTGCTGGCAGCCTATCAGGAGAGATCAAACAGGTCTGTAGCTACAGCAACCAGTGCTGGCAGCCTATCAGGAGAGATCAAACATGTCTGTAGCTATAGTAACCAGTGCTGGCAGCCTATCGGGAGAGATGGAACAGGTCTGTAGCTATAGATACCTGAGGAGCTGATGCAGCCCATACAAGAGGGGATATCTAGGAATAGGTAGGACACTGTTAATGGACATGTTGCAAAGTGACTTGTTTTTGCAAGATGTTTAACATAAAAAGCAGCAATCCCTGTAGTGAGACAACCCCTTTAACATAGCAAATACCATAGTGTGAACCCAGCCTAAAATATCAGCATGTAAAACACAGTAAAGGTGAACATCCAGTTTAAGAGCATACTGGTTTGCAATAAAAATACAGATTGAAGGGGTTGAATACTTTTTGCAAGGCGCCAGGTATACCCGGAATTGTTTTTTTTATCCAAAATGGGAATAGCAATTGGCCCCATGTCGCATATAGGCGGGGACGGATGTTTTGTACATAAGCCCTGCTATAAAGGTGATATAGTAAAGGTGCAGCCCTTTAAGACCTATGTAATTGCTGAATCAGACAAGCTGCCAAGAGCAGGATCAAGCCGAGAAATGACCTGGCGCAGCGCCCGGCTAGCTGTTGCAGGAATCAATGCAAGACAAAGCCGATGCTTGGGTAAGTAATCTTGCAGAGACGATAGTTAAATAATTATGAATTTGGCAGCGCTGAAGGAGCTGCACTGGGAGCTACACGACCATGGAGTACGTGCGCTGAGAGTAAAGCAATGGCGTGCTGCGCCAGATTAATATTCCTCCCATGGTTCTTTTCAGCCTGCGTCTTTCCTCGAGATGAAAAGTTTTATTATCCCATTATGTAAACTTGAAAGCTAATATTTATACCGATCCTGGCACCCGTATACGGGACGACAGAACGAGAGTGCATTGTAAACGTCTCCGGCGAATTATGTTCATTTCCAAAAAGATTTATTATCTGACTGTCACTTAAGAATCTTGGAGGCAGATGAATAGACTTTTATATCTACATTTGTGATTTCATTATAGATCCTCCAAGAGCCAAAGGAAATCAGAACTTCCTTTCATGCAACCTCTTGTTTTTAAAGGAGTTCTCTGAAATTCAGCTTAAAGCCGTTGTCTGAGCCTTAAAACTAAGGCCGCTCGCGTCCCTAAATTGTATCTGGTATTGGAGGTGTGTAATACCAAACATGGCCTATGGGCAAGAGTGGCGCTAATTCTGGAAAATATAAAGAGTTAATTCACATTATTATGACCATTTCCTATGTCAGCAGCATGTAGGTAATGAAGGAAGTCACCTAGGGTGAGCTGGTTTGGTGGGAATATAAGGTGTGCGATAGGCTGTCTGCACACATATCCCTCGTTGCTGTTGTGGTTAAAAGGGGCAATTTATCGATTCATTGGCTTCTGGGCCAAGAGTGGGGGAACTGTTGGTGGCTGCTGTGGTGGAAGCGTATCGTGATGGGACAAATGGCGCCATTGTGAATAAGTGAAGCTGGTGGAGGACCACGTGCCATTGATGTGAGAGGTGAACAGAGGGGGCGACATGTATGAATCTCGGCGTGTCGGAGCGCATGTTTTCGCCCGATTTCAAGCGAAAGCTGAGCCTCATGTATGTCGGCGCCCGAGGTGCGTTCATACATGCGGTGTAAAGTCCACCGCGCCTCACAAAGTTGTGCCGATGTGTGTATAAAATGAACAATAATATGGGGGTAATGAAAATAAACAAATAAAAATGAATTCGTTGAATTCATTTTTATTTGTTTATTTTCATTACCCCCATATTATTGTTCATTTTATATAGAGATCGGTACAACTTCTTGAGTCTTATCATTTGATTTCTGCCATGTACAGTTTTATTACAGATTGCATTAGAAAACTCATAAGAGCGTCGCTCGCTCTCCCATTGGTCCAAATAACCGCGCCTCATTTAACTTAGCCAATCACAAACAGAGCTCGCTCTGCAATTCTTTTCCCCATAGAACTCTATGACAAGGTAGCTCACCCGCTGATTGGATAAGCAGGTAGAGCCCCTCTTTCCCCCAACCAATCGCAGTACGAGAATATTTCCCATAGACAGTAATAACTTTTAGGGCGCCCTTCTATCGCGCTCCACACAGAATAGACGCACTACATATGATTGGTGGATTCCTATCTGCCGCCTGGGCTCAACAGAGCACAGCATTTATAATCGGCTCTTTTCTGCCTTTTCTACTGTATTTTGAACTGTCCCGGCTTTTCATGTGATTGGTCCATACTTCTCCATAGCTTATAATGGGCCACTGTTGCTCCTATTCTGATTGGCTGGTTTATGCCGACCAATGAGAAGCGCTTACAGAATTTGAATTAATGTATTTACCGGCAAATCTCTATAGTGCACTTCCCGATGTTGCGCCGATCTCGGCGACAAACGCGTTTAGTGATTTCATTGATTGATGTTTATAGAAGGCTTCAGCTCTTTTTCAGAGAATATTTTACACCTAATAAAAAAGATTTTTTTAATCCTACTCCATGCCGCACGGCGCTGAGCGCCGAGATTTCATTGCCCCGATCTCTCCATAGCCTACAATGGGACAAAGTAGCTCGCGCTCTGATTGACCGGGATAGCCAAGCCCCCGCTAGCTCAACCAATCAGCTCTTTTCTGCATTTTTACTGTATTTTGAACTGTCCCGCCTTTTCATTTGATTGGTCAATTCTCCTCCATGGGTTTTAATGGGTCCCGGTCGCTCCTATTCTGATTGGTCGGCATAAACCAGCCAATGAGAAGCACTTACAGAATTTGAATTACTGTATTTCCGGGCAATTTTCAATATCCAAATTCCTGATGTAGTGCCGGTCTATATTTTTGGAAAGTGGTTTTATTTATGGTTTTTTTTTTTAGAAGGTTTGAGCTCTTTTCTGATAATGTTTTACACCTAATAAAGGCGATTTTTGGAATCATACTCCATGCCGCACGGAGCTGAGAGCCGAGATTTCTTTTGCGATCTTGTATATTTTTCCGCTCATTTTACGTTCTCGCTTCACTTCGCCTCCTCCGGCTCATTTAGACCAGAATCAACTAGGTCTGCCTGTCGGAGCTGCCGAGCGCTGCAATGCGCCGCACTTTGCCGAGCCGCGATCATGCATGCCTCGGAGTATTCGAACGCGCCGTGTCCCGCCCCAGAACGCCCACACCGCGCCCACTACACATCCCTTCATGTGAGACGCATCCGAAAGTGGCGAAGGCTGCGCCTAACACCTCATCACTGCGTCCGACAGGGGATTCGGATCGGTGAGGCGCAGGATACGCCAGAAAACAGGCATAAAGCCCGTTCATACATGTCGCCCAGGGTGTGAAGGTGCACAAAGTTGTACCGACACACTACAGGGGAGCAACTGACCACCAAAATGACCAAGGTGATATCCAGAATTTTGTCTAACACATAAGCAAACCCTATTGAGCCCTTGAGCAGACAGATGTTTATAAGATAAAGGTTTTTAGTGCACATCAGATAAGTCCCTACTTCTAGACTTGCCTCTTGTCACAGATGTAGGTGGATTCACTGGACCCCTGCAAGCAATGGTATAAGCCACACCAGGAAGCGGAGTCTAAGTAGCCCCCTGTGTTGCAACCCCAGGTTGCTACCCCTGACGCGACTTACTTGCGATGGCAGCTGAGGTGCAGTGTGGTACAGAATCGTTAGACAAAGACGTAGTCGGGGAACAGGTGGTAAGGTCATGGCGGGAGGCAGGCAACGTTGACAGGAAACGATACACAGATAGACAAAACTCTCTCCTACACTCTCGCAAAATGCACTATGGAACACCAATACTCTGGAAGAGAGTGTAGGAGGAGTCCAGAAGATGTAGGGTCAGTGCCTAGCAATTAGTCAATTACTGACGCGCTGGCCCTTTAAACCCAGAAGAGCCGCCGTGCGCCTGCCCATGGAAGCTTTGCACATCTAGAGGCTGGAAGCCTTGCCCATTCTTCTTTGCAGAATCGCTCGAGCTCAGTCAGATTGGTTGGCGAATGTTTGTGAAGAGCAATTTGCAAGTCCTGCCACAAATTCTCAATGAGATTTAGGTCTGGACTGTGACTGGGCCATTGTAACACATGAATCTGCTTTGATGTAGACCCTTCTGTTGTAGCTTTGGCTGTATGTTTAGGCCATGTCCCCACGGCACAGGTTTTCACCCCGTTTTTAAGACAGTTTTCAGTTTTGAAAACCGTCTGCAAACTGGGTGAAAACTTTTTTAAAAAGGGTCTCGATGGAAAACCCGTGCAGCGGTCCCCACCGTACGGGTTTTCCGCCCGGCGTTTCTTCAGACCACCAGCCGCCCGAAAAAACATCGAAAACTGGTCGGAAGAATGAACATGTTCAGACAGAATATGAATGTCAATGGGAGGGGGGTGGCTTTTCTCTGCTAATCGCGGAGAAAAGCCATCCCCCAGCGGCTGTGTGCACGGCACAAAAACAGTGCAAATACCGGTTGGATAAACCGACCGGTATTTGTACTGTGCAGTGAAAACGGCCCCTTAGGGTCCATGTCCTGCTAGAAGGTCAACCTATGCCCCAGTCTCAAGTCTTTTGCAGCCTCTATCAGATTTTCCCCCAGGATCGCCCTGTATTTAGCTCCGTCCCTCTTCCCATCAACTCGGAGCAGCTTCCTAGTTCCTGTTGAAGCAAAACCAGCCCCCAGCATGATGCTGCCACCATCGTTCTTCATGGTGGAGATGGTGTGTTCATAGGGATGTGCAGTGTCTGCTCCACACATAGCGTTTGACATTTGGATCATCTGGGCAGAGCATCTCCTTCCACATGTTGATGTGTCCCCTACAGAGCTTTCTGCAAATTGCAAACATGACTTCTTATGGCTTTTAATAAGGGCTTTCTTCTTGCCACTCTTCCATAAAAGCCAGATTTGAGCTAATCGATATGGTATCAAAGTTCAAGGTGGAAACGCCCCTTTAAACCGAATCTGTGCCCCCAGAGGAAGTCTATTGTGTAGCAGACAAGACTTTCGGTGACCACTGCAGTGCATATAATGTTATTTGCTCAAATTGGGGTCACCCAGGCAGGAAGTTAAGTGGTTGCTGGGTGTGGAAGAACGGTAATTAAAGGGGGTGTTTTGCCAGGAGTGTTCATTATTGCTATAAGCAAGGTAAACAAGCCAAGCTGAGCTAAAAGATGAGAGACACAGCCAGTGCACAGATCAATGAATAAGGGTTCGTGTGAAATGTTCACTCAATAATCAAACTAAAATAGTGGATTCTGCAATTCAAAAGACAATACACCTTTTCTCCACAGCAGCTTGAAAGCGTTTCTTATGTTTCTCTGTCATCAGGATAAAGCAGGGATCTATCTACTTCGATATATCAGCACTAGACAACTAGTGGATTCGTGTGTGTCAAAGTGACAGAACAAATATTGTCACTACCCGGTGTGCCTTTGAGAATAGTCTTACGTCAGCTCCATTTCATCAGATTATAAGAAGTTATGTTCGACTCTGTACATGCCCCGGCCAGCCCAGCTCTTGTCAGGTCGTAAACTCTTAATAGATAGCTTTTAAGTGAAACTTAAGGGCAGGTTAGGAGCCTGTAGCTCTTATAGACTTGCTATTTTTGTAAGATCACATTATTTTTGAAAAGTGATTTGCCATTTTGGATGATGCCCACGGTCAACATTTACATGTGGCAAAACCCCTTTAAGGACAGAGGAGAAAGCTGCAAGAATGGAAGAAAACCCAGCTTCTGCAGATACTATACTGGAGTGTGGGTAGAAGCAAATGAGGATTCATCTGTCATCGCTGAATGTTTGCAGTTTTCTGAAGGAATCTAAGCTATAAACTCGCTTTAATGTGAGCAGGAACCGCAACAAGGCAGGCCGAAGGAAGTCACACAGGCGCTTATTGATTCTTCCTGCTCTCAGACACAGTACATTGCGGAACAGCCTGAACGTGCAGGTAAATGAGGAGCCGGCTAGGAAGGTCACACCAAGCCTTTGAATCCTGCTCTACATCTTTTTCAAGAGTCTATTGATTGGTTTTATAATTCCTTCCATTTAGCTCCAGATTCCACCCTGTAATACTTTAGATCGATCTAGGATGGAGGTTAACTTCGCACAAGGTTATATTTTACTTTTTTCCGTGGGTTGATGAAACACATGTTCTTGCAATATTTAAAGTGACACTTTTCCTTCAACTATTTTACCCAGAAGAATTCACATCAGTTTGCATTCAGAATGAATTTATACGATAAAGAACCACTTTGTACATATTGTTTATTAGATTTCTGTTTTTGTATTGAACCTGAGGTTTAGCCAGGTCTCTGTATTGATCTCCAGAGCTGCAACTCACTAGGGTTTGCCTGGATGCAGTCACGGTGTAACATTTTATCTATTACTTATCCCGTGACTGATCCTGAGTACATCCTGTATTATTACTCAGAGCTGCACTCACGATTCTGCTCGGTGCTGGTCACTGGTACATTGTACATTACATTTCTTATCCGGGTTGTTGTACTGATCCTGAGTTACATCTTCTGTATTTTTACTGCCAGAGCTGCAACTCACTATTTGTGGTTGCAGTCATGTGTACATACCTTACTTATCCAGTCTAGTTTACTACAATACATGGACTTCACTAGATAACAATTGGTGCCTACCAATCCTCATTTCACCTCTCCCAAAACTTTACCTAGATGGACTTGAGGCATTGATGGTATCAGTCTTTTCCCGCTGCAAGCAGTAGTTTCTAGCTTGACTAGCCCTTTCGACGCCGGGCTGGTGCAGAAGCATTGCGTGAGGTTTCCTCTTCTTTGTCGTGTTCCTCCAACAGACCTTGATAGGACGTAAATTTCTGCTAGTCCCAATCCTTTTAGCGCAATGGCAAGCAGGTTTTCTGTAATCGTCCAACTCGCTCTGCTATTCAGATGGCGAGCAGTTATTTACATTTGTCATAACCATCCACTCCTCCTCTACTGGCAGCAGTTATTCTGATAAACCTCGCTCTCCCTCACTGGCAGCTGGTATTCGCGTGTTTAACCTACCTTCCCTCCCACTGGCAGCAGTATTCTGTAACCTCCCTCCCTCACTGGCAGCAGTATTCTGTAACCTCCCTCTCCCACTGGCAGCAGTATTCTGTAACCTCCCTCCCTCACTTAGCATGCAGTTATTCTGTCATCCTCCCTCTCGCCTAATATCTGGATTAGCAGTATTCTGTGTACCTCCCTCTCCCATGGCAGCAGGTATTCTGTAACCTCCGTTCCTCATAGAGGCAGCAGGTATTCTGTATACCTCTCCCTCTCCCACTGCAGCAGTATTCTGTACATCCCTTCTCCACTGGGCAGACACGTGTATTCTGTAACTCACCTCTCCCACTGGCCAGCAGTATTACTGTTATTCTCTCCCACTGGCAGACAGTATTCTGTACTCTACCCACTTGGCAGCGTAGATTTCTGTAAACCATCCCACTGGCAGCCGTCATTCTGCAACCCTCCGTCCTCATTGGCAGCTGTTATTCTCTAACCTCCCTCCCTCTCTGGCGTTTTGTCAGTATTCTTCTAAAACTCCCAACCTCATGGCAAGTCAGTATATTCTGCTAACTCCCCCACTGGCAGCGGTATTCTGTAACCTCCCACTGGCAGCGGTATTCTGTAACCTCTTTCCCACTGGCAGCGGAATTCTGTAACCTCCCACTGGCAGCGGTATTCTGTAACCTCCATCTTGACTGCGGTTATTGAAGATCGTATAGGCCTTCTCCACTAATGGCAGCGGTATTCTGTTACCTGCCCACGGACAGCAGCTATTCTGTAAATCCAATGACAGCGGTATTCTGTAACCTACCACGGCAGCGGTTTTCTGTAGAACATAACACTGGTATGCCGGTATTCTGTACCTGCCCACTGGGCAGCGGTATCTGGTAAACCTGCCCTCTGCAGCGGGATTCTGTAACCGTCCCAATGGCAAGCCGGTATTCTGGTAAACCTTTCTTTCCAACTGGACCCACGGTATTCTGTTTACCTCTTTCCAGACTGGCAGCGGTATTCTGTACACTCTTTGAACACATCTGAGTGGGCTGCGGTATTCTGTATCCTCGCTTCGCTCGTCATACTGGCAGCGGTATTTCTGTAACATACACTCTCATAATGGCAAGAAGTATTCTGTTACATCAACTCTCATATACTGGGCAGCAGTATTCTGTAACCTCCCTCTCCCACTGGCAGCAGTATTCTGTAACCTCCCTCTCCCACTGGCAGCAGTATTCTGTAACCTCCCTCTCCCACTGGCAGCAGTATTCTGTAACCTCCCTCGCATGGCTCGCATGTATTCTGAACCTCACTCCAGACTCTGGGCAGCTGATGTTCTGTAACCTCCCTCCCTCACTGGCAGCAGTATTCTGTAACCTCCCTCTCCCACTGGTCAGAGTTGAGTAAGTTATCTCTGGTAACCTCTCCCTTCCCTACACTGGCTAAGCAGTGATTGTCTGTAAAACACTTCCGCTTCCTCACATGGGCGCTGCAGTGAATCTTATAACTCCCTCCCTCACTGGCATAGCAGTATTCTGTAAACCTCCTCCACTTCGCTGCAGTATTCAGTTATCACCCCTCTTATTCTCCCTATGGCTTCAGTGTATCTGTATATACTGATTCCGCTTTTCTCTGTATATTTTTTTTATTACTACATGAGAAAAGTATTAGAGTCAAAGCTGGAGTTTGGATGCTTCTCATGCTGCAGGCTTGTTACGACGCCTCATCAGAGTTATAAAATAAATAATATAAATAAAAAATTAAAAAAAATGATGGACAGACTCCAGTGTAGTCAATGGGGTCTGTTGGGCGCTGTTGGTGTCTGTTATGTAACAAATCCAGTGCAGCTTCTGTAATGGAGACTCTAAACAAAATCATCGACGTAGATGTGAAATGGGCCTTACTGAAAATGAATGCACTTTAAGCATACTTGTCAACTTCTGCCCCAGCAATTTTCATATGTCACACCCTTCGTTTACATGATATGCCTCCTTTAAACAGTCCTCCATCTTTGCACCTGTGTAACAGACTTGTCAGCTCACCCAGAAGTCCGGGAGATCTCCTCTCTTTGCAGGAGTCTCCTTGACATTGTGGTAGAGTTGGGAAGTATGGATTAAATGATCATTGTATAGATTGGATCATTACACTGCAAAACCTGTTATGTCTAAATTCTTTATTTTCATGAAAAAATTGGGAAAACTTTTATTTATTTCGGTCCTACTCTGCGGCAGTCTCTTACTTTATGGGTCTCACTTTTAATACATAGCAATACATTACTACTATGCGTTATGCCTATGACAGGCAACCCATTACACTTTGACTCTAGCAAGGTTTTAACGAGGAGTAGATCCACAGGGAAGCGTAGTTGTTGGCCGGTGCCGGACTGCCAATGGGCTAGGGCTATCGGGCAACCCTGCGATCAAATTTGCAGAGTTCTGATGGTTAGAAAAAGGGAACCCCTCCCTCGGTCAACCACCTAAATGCTGCAGCCGCTACTGACCACAGCATCTAGAGGCTTAAATGACCAGGATCGGAGCTAACTGTACAGACTCCCAGCGCACACATCCCGCTTGTAGTGTGGTGCTAGTCTTCTCCCTAGGTCACACGGGAGACTTGCCAACTCTTCTGGGAGCTCGGAAGGACTCCCCTTTTTCTGGCCCAATTAGAAGTTGTTTGCAAAAATGATGTGTGTAAGAAACGTCAGGAATCCGAGGCGAAATGCGAGGGTGCGTGTTCTGTGGGCGCGCGGTGCATGAGACGTGAACCAGTGCTTAGTGAGGGAGGGTTGTATGGATTGGAAGCTCTTGTAGCGCTTAAGCGAGAATGATGTGTGTCTGGCTCCAGATGTGACGGGTTTTAGATTGCTATATTTGGATGAGATGAGGTGTCTAAGGGTTGCCTATTTTGAGCTCAGCACATGGGTGCCCGCGCCTTTAAGTAACCTGTTCCGTCAAAGGCTTTGTCTTACTTTGCTTTGAGTTACAGCTGCCAGAAGAGGTTTGCTCGGCTCATGAAATGCATTAGAAATGTGTTTTATGTTTCCATGCAAATCTAGTCAAATGGGAACAAAAAAAGCTAAAAGCCTGAGCGCTGACAGCGGAGGATTCGGTTACAGGAAGGGCGGCAGCTACAGCTCACACTGCCCCAGGCACTAAGCCTGAATGGGCCCACATTAAAGGGACACGGGCCAATTATCGTCACTGAGCAATTGTAATGATAATTGGTCAGTGAGAACAAAGGAGAAGATCAACAATAAAACTAATTGTGACGCCGCAGAAATAATTATAGATTTGTGACCATTGCGGTGAGGGAACACACGCTGCTGCTTCCATAGAAATGTCACATTCAGGAAATCTATCCAGTTCTTATGGAACTACAACTACCTGAATTGATCTCGCCTTTAGAACATGTTATGATGCGAATCATGTCTTTGTCTTTAAGGTGTGCTTGTTCCAAACATTTTAAACATCTTCAAACTCTCTGCTACCACTTCCACACTGTGCTAAAAAAAAATTAATCCCCAATACTCTCTTACACTCTCCCAATCACCATCTGTTCCAAGACAATATCTGACTCAGTAATTTCCCCCCAAGTCCCCTGATGATGTTCACGTTTATGGATCGCTAAATTGCATCCAATCTCTGGCCTCAAGCGACAGTCACAGTGACCTCGCATGTACACATAAAGTGGACTCGGAGGTCAGTGATTGGTCCGCACTCCTAGGCATGTGATCTGGAAGGTGTGACGTACATTCAGTGAGGGATCTGAGGGGAGAAACGTAAGGGAGCCTTCTGGAGCAGTGCCTGGATAACGTTGAGTGTTGCTGGAATATAGGACCTGTGGATAAGATATAGGTTATAGTGTTGTTTCATATTTATCGCAACTAGAGGGATGCGGGTAAGGATCTTGCAAGGTTTTTAAAGTAGAATTAGAGATAAACACCGCTTGATAAGAGGGATATGTTTCGAGTAGTAGGATAAAACTCTATTCTGTGGTCAGTAGATGTATATGAAATTGTTTTATGTCTAAACCTCATCTCTTGCCCATAGCCACCTAGTGAGCGAGATAGAATAAAGTGAGTTTTAGACCATATATACATGTTCATACATGTGGCCCATAATCCCTTTACGACACTGTAATCATTGTTTTACTGTACTCAGATGATTTCCCAATATGGCAGTAAAGAGGAGTTATGGATCTGGTGAGGCCACCGAACTGCTGGATGTAAGGGTAGAAACCTCCCGAATCCCAGCCACTTAATCGCATTTTAGAGATGCCGCAAAGTGATTTGGTCTGGGCTGGCTAAATTTACCGATTATAGATATAGATAGAGATCAGAGGATGAGCGTAGATGAGGTGAGTTATAACTCAATACATCTCTAGTTATGCTGGCAATTACATCAGTAATGCTGTATGTGGATGATAAAAGGCCATGTCACACTCGTGGCTGTGTTATGTACATTTTGGACGCTTACTTTCGGTCCGATTAATTTCGCGCCGAAGTGGCCAAATTACGGGCCGAAAACGGCCAATTTCATTATGGTATTTCACAGTTATCATAGGAGAACTATTGGATTACGTATCCTCTATTCGCCGGGAGGCGGTAGATAATTAACACCTGTCACTTTCCTAGCGGCGTAATACGCGCCGCTAGACTGAAGGGTTGTTAGTCATTATGGGCAGCGCGAAGTAGTTGCTGGGCCCCTGCTTACTCCCCGCATCCGCCCAGTCCCCCTGTCACACTGGCGTAATTGCGGGGCGTAATTACGTTTCCCGCAAATTAAGACCGTGTGAACATATGCCTATAGTGATCATACGGTGAGTCCGACATTGGTTAAAGATCCCTCAAGGGGGGGAACGATAGATTTAGGCTATATTGGCAAAGATAATGTTTCTCATAAAAAGTGTAGAAAACTACATAAATTAGGTTATCGCAGAAAATTTCTGGTCTAGTAGGAGTTACAGAGTAAAGGTCATTGTATAGACCATACATCTCTGTATGATCTATCTAGATTTTCTGAAACTCCTCATGCATTAATGTATCTAGACATGGATTTTTTTTAATCTATATTAATACGGAGTTAATGCTCGTGGGGACTTCACTATAAGTTCTTGTGTTTGTCTTAAGGTAGCACATTAGGCCTCAGAATACGATATTTTTTCAACTTTCTATGATGCGCGGTATACTATGGTCACTTTGTTAGGTTGACTGTGGTTTCGCAAATTGCTATTGTCCTCCTGAAACTGTTCATCATTTTGTCTCTTGTATTTTATTTTTCGGGTACGAATCATCTGTATTGAGTGAGCTGAATGCTAAGGGTCGTAGCTTGTAACCTGGAGGAGCGTTATTGGTTGTTGGGAGGTGTATGCAGTGATTGGCAGTCTAGTAGCCTTCTCAGTAACAGTGTGGTGCTCATGTCTGTTCATGCTTCTTATATATATTGTAGTGAGGTGTATGCAGTGGATTGAGCGGGTCTTAGCAGCCTTCTTCAGTTACAGTGTGGTTGTCTACATGTCCTGTATGATCTGACACTGTATTTGTGTGGTGAATGCAGTGATATGATTTCTAGCCTGGTTTTTTGCGCACTCTATAAGTAACAGTGCGGTACTACATGTCATGTACTGCTCTTACATGTTTTAGTGAGCGTTGCATGCTGATGATTGGTGGTCTAGTAGATCCTCTCTACTGTACTTTGTCGGGTAAGACATGTTCCATGTACTGCCTCTACATGTAGTTAGGTGAGGTGCATGCAGTGATTGGCAGTCTTGACAGTAGCGGCTTTCCCACAGTATTTTCAGTTCGGGTACTACATGTGCCTGTTAATGATTTACGATGTATTTGTGAGTGCATTGAGACAGTGATTAGCGTATAGTAGAGGACCTTCTCTAGACAAGTACAGTGCGCAGTTTTCGGGTACTACATGTCATGTAAAACTTTTGGGGGCTTCATTTCTTAAGATGTATTTAGTGAGGTGCATGAGTGTGAGGTCGAGCGCGCGGTCTTAGTCAGCGCCTTCAATATACAGCACGTGGCTCAGCGGTTAGCTGTATTTTGGTTACGAGCATGTAACTGAGTGTACTTACTTGTATTTAGTGAGTGCATGCGCGCTGTGATTGGAGGTCTGAGTAGCCAACCTCTCTCACAGTCAGTGCGGTAACTACATGTCCTGTACTGCTCTTACTTGTGTTATGTGAGGTGTTGCAGAAGTGTATTGGTGGTTCTAAGTAGCGCCTCTTACATCGTACAGAGTGTGGTCACATAAATGTCCCTGTACTGTCTTACATGTTTTTTTTTTCTGAAATAAATAAACTTTTATTATGCAGATATTAAACTCTTTACTCTATTTTCTGGGTTTGGTGCAGGCGGGTAAATGTGATCTTTCTGTCAATGTTTTCCTTTCAAGTTATTTCTGCAGGTTGTCTATTATATACCTTACATGTTGGCCCTGAAAGCAAGGTGTGCTAGGAGATTGCTAGAATGACAGTATACTGCAGTACATAAGTGTCGTAGTATATTGTCCTAATCACAAATATCCGAGAGGTTAAAAAAAATGTACAAAATTTTGAAAATAGTCCTATGTCCCCCTAAATCATACAGTATCAAAGGAATTGTCTGCCTGTTTTTGTTCTCCTCTATGTTAGGATTTGTTCTACATGGGGCATCATCATTGCACAATCACTGGACCTCTCATCATCTTTTATCTCAGATGTATAATTATTATCCCTGATGAATGTAACTTATTTTGGGGAAACGTGTGTGATTTATGTAATGTGTTCTTTTTTGCATGTTAATGTAGAAATTATAGATTAGTCAGGGGGAACCTCGGAGATGTTGGGGTGTCCCTTTCGGGGGTGCGAGTGCTCTTTGGATAGGATAATATAGTGTTAGGCGTTTAGTGCTTGTCGTATATCTAACTATATACGGGTCCATTTGGGCAACGAGAGATCTACTGTGACAAACAGTCTTCAGAACCGTGAGTTTGACCACTTTCTCTTCTCTTTTAAGGGGTTTTCTCCTCCCCCACATAATATGTAGTTTGTACATTGTTCTTTTGTTGCTGGTGATTAGTTCGCTAGGCACATAGGTCAATTTCTGCTTTTGATACTATGCATTGATATGATACTGGGTACTCCATACAGTTACACAATTGTTCGTGGCTATTTTTTTGTGTGAGGCCAATTATTTATATAATAAATATATATATTTTTTTATTATATATACTATTATAATATTATATTTTTTTTTTTTTAATGCATTTTTACTATTAAATGATTAATGGTTTAGAGGATTTTTTCTTTTGATCTGTGAGACTATGGTCTACAACTCGGCACTGCTTTTCGATCGTATTTTCGGACTCGCACCTCGAATTTGGATTCGCGTTATAAGCGGCCGAAAATAGGATCACCTTGTCTGCAGCCCCATAGACTTACAAAGGAAAGAAGAGCTTGCAGTCTTGCGGCGTATTATTACAACATGTATATACGCCAGCACTTTGTTTTTTGGGCATATTCGTGACATATCAATTGCTTGGGCGATGTAAAAAAGCCGAGAAGCGACCGCAGTTTTTGCATAAAACGTGACAAAAACAACGGTCCTGCATCGGAGAAAAAAATGGTCGACTTTCAGATGTTTTTTGTCCCATGTAGTGTAGACCTAGCCTATGGGCTACAATGTACTTTAGATTTTGATCTTTTTTTTATAATTGTTTTTGTAAAGAAATGCTTTTATTCGTTTATGTGTGTATGGCTGGTAAGTGTTGGAGCTCATTTTCATTAACTGCAACTGAACTGTAGAAGTGACGGCTCCATCTGTGCATTACAAGTGATAGCTGTTGGTTAGGAACTTGTGGAGTAGGCTACACTAAGCAGCGATGGACCTGTCTGACATAACACCTCTAAAAAGGTTATTGCTGCACAAATATATATAGTATTTCATAATAATTTTAGATCCGTAAGAATAGTACTGATCCTCACAGAATAAAGTTAATCCCTATCTATAAGGGGTTCCACCCACAGGGTGGATTTGATTTAAATCTAACTTGTTTAAAATCACTAGTCAGGTAAGCGTTTGATTTAATCACTTTGATTGAAATGTCAATGTATGTTTCTAACCTCTAATATAGTATCTTGCTATTTTAACATGCAAGTAGATGAAGATTTTTAGAATACACTTTTTATATTACTTTTTTTCTCCCCAGTTTAATGGGTTAATCATTCATTTTTGCGCACCTCTGTTCTGTTGTACTTAGGTAGGAGAAAAATAATCCTGAACTTTATAACAATTTAAATTGATTTATTAACTGAAACAATAAAACATTACTGCATAGTATTTGCTTAAAAACAAACATCCATGTTTGTTAACTAGATTTGGCGAAACTATAAAAATATTTTTTTTTTAGAATCGGGCATTGTTAGCATCAGTCGTTTTGTGTTCGTTCTTACGTGATCCGTTTTACGGATCCGTGTAAAACGGAGACTTGACCAATTTGTCACGGTAGTGCATTAACATTGCTTTCCTATGGTATATAAAAAGCCCATCGCTGTTATCACGCACGTGATTGGCTCGTTATGCGCTTTACGAGATGCATTTTTCGGAGATTCGCGTTTTAATGAGAATTGGACCATGTCAATTCCTTGAGGGCGTTTCTTTACGCCAATAGAAAATCCCATAGAAATTAAGGAGTGCGCTTTTGGCATCCGAAAGCGGATCGCAAATGGCAGCATACATTTGGGGTGCGTTTTAGATCCGTTTTCGGATGCCAAAAACGCATAGACGTAATACGCATTTGGTTTTTAAATTAAATATAAAATTTGAGATATTCATTGTTTGGCTTATATTTGTTTAAACATGTATGACTTTAGATTTAAATATATATTTATTTTTTTTTGCTTTATATAAATTACCTATAACCAAAGTTTAAAAATGTATTATTAATAAGAATATAGAATGTAATGCATTTGATTTATATGGTTCTATATATGTTTATTTTAGTTATATTATATGATGTTTACTAAATGATATTTAATTTATAAATTATTTAGTTTTAGAATTTATTTAGTTTATTTGATTGTTATTAAAGTTAATTTACATGGGGTGGGTTTTTGAAAATCTATTGGCTTGATTTAAAAAAATAAAATAGGGGAGAGGGAGGGTTCTAAATAGCATAGGTGTATGTAAGCTGACTGACATAGGGTAAAAAAAAGGGTTTTTTTCTTGGTCAATGATAGGTATTATTATTTTAAATTGCAGATTTGCTAGGTTGATTTAAATAAAGCATTGAAAAAACGGATCCAAAAAACGGGATCCGTAAAACGCAATGCCCAAAACTCCATCCAATTAGGCGATCAATAAAAGGATCAGCTGTTGACGTTTTCTGGTTCGCTTTTGGATGCAGTTTGAATCAGTTTTAGGCTGGTTAAAATACGGCATCCGTTTAAAACGCATCTCAAAACGGATCCAAAAACGTCCGTGCAAGTGAACAAAGCCCATAAGACTGTCAGCCAGCCGGACACATGTAAGCAAACGCTTAATTCTACTGTCCCGTGTGTTCTGTAGTCACATCTGTGTCGTTAATTTCACATATTCTTCTTTGTTCCTATTATAATCTGGAAAGAAGAAAAAACGAGCTTTCCTGTTTATTCGGGTCCCAAACGATTCCTCAATATTTAGAATGAATGAGTCCTATGAACGGAGTAATATATGTCTTTCTACGCCCTGCAGATGAAAGCTACTGCTGTGTAAAAGTGAAATTATTACTTGGGACAGTCTCTTAAATCAAGCGCTTAAAGTGACTGTCTCAACAGTTTAACTCGTTGTGACCTTCCTCTAAAATATTCTTCAGTAACATTATATTTCTTGAATGGTTCTCCTCCTATAGCTCTGAAGTTTTATTATAGTTTGGCATTAAAGGATGGGATGTGATGAGAATACCCATGTTCATAGGCTAACTCATCTTCCTCAGCAATTAGGTTTTGTCCCCGATATTGGAGTTTTGACAAATTTGCCACTTAAAATGAGCTGGTGTCAGTGCTTGTCCCTTTCGTTGGTTTAATGCTTGTATTTAATTCTGTCCCATGTGTTAGTTCTGTTTTTTGGTGCTCCACTCTGTTTCTCTTCCAATCCTTCAAAGCAATCCCCAATAATAAATACAGCATATTTTTCTGTATTTTGTTTAATAGCTTGTGAGATGGGTGTTTCAGGAGTCCGCATATGTTCAACATTTCTCTTAAGCCCAATGTTGAGGATTTTTGGCCGAGCGTGAACAGTGCCATCTATTTTACTCTCGTTTTATTCTCAATGTTGTCATCATGATTTAGGCCTAGTTTTTGATTATAATGCTCACAAAAACAGTCCACCACAGTGTTCCATCTTCTAAAAATGTCTGTGGGAGCAGGTTAGCTTGGTTACACCCATTCCTTTTCCGAGCTGCTGCAGCAAAATGAGATTACGGAAGTATTTTGCATTTCAACAAATCTATGTGCCATTAATTTCTGGAAACACTTAAGTCTTTGCTAAGAGGTGCAGCAACATGAGCATGCAAACATATGTTATTAAGCAGATTTGTATTCCCTCCCTGCTCTTCTATTTCGCTTCTTCATCTTGGTTACGTTTGCAGCATGTCAGTGAAAACATAACTGGCGTAGAGACATTTGAGATTTTTGTTTCACTTAGTCATTATAGTTTTTAATGCACTCTTCTTGTATAGTATTCTGCTGTTTGCTGTGTATTTACTGACGTTATCAGTTTGTTTGTGCAAGGAAGACTTTACCTTCTTCTATGTTTGTTATACAAGCACATAAAATAGGATCATTGTGGACATTACATCCACCCTCCGCGCGCAATATCTGATCGGTTAACAATTTTACTCCAGTGCTGTTGCACATTGCTCATTTCTTTTTCCTTCTCTTCCAATATACACGCTTGAGTCACAGCGTTTCTACTGGAAGCATCAGACTCTCTGCTGGGTGGACTGTATCCTGGTCTCTGTGATGTTTCTGACATATTAATGAAATGTGGGGTTTGCTCAGTCCAAGGGGGGGATACGGGGTAAAGAACGAGACGTTCGTTGTCTTGCAAATAAATAAACTGGGCAATTTTTTTCATCAATCAACTCTTTTTCTAATCTGATAGTTCTTATCCAAAAACTATCCTATGGTGGTTCCAGGAGGTAAAGGTTTTTTCTTCCTTTTGGGTGATGAGTGATTGTTATGTGGAGGTGGGTGTCTGATGTTGATGATGAGCTAATGAAGCACTATCCCTGGATGGATAAACTCGAAAACTGTAGTAACAGGATGATGGTGATCTTGGGAGGTGGATTAGTTTCCCGAATCTATGAAATTCACACTCTAACAAAAAAGTCATGCTGTATTTTATTGTTTATACAATGTCTGCTTATTGTACACAAACAATCATCACGCCTCCAAAATGAATATTTGTTTTTTCTTCATCATAACTGCAACCAAATGACAGTAACTTGCAGTTAATATATGAAAATATCATTTTTATCACCACATGGACAGTACAGGGCTTTTCGAAAATAGGATTCAATAATATCTTTTTACCAACCTGAGATCCTGCCATGTTCCAGAACGTGTTTATTTTGGTCATCTTCTTCACAGCACTTCTCATGATGTATGCTCATTCGCGCCACACCAGGCCTTGCATCCTCTTTGTTGGGCATGTTTCCATTTTTGGCACGCATGGCCTGCCTTACGATAGGCGAAGGGCACAGAGCTTCTTTAAAAAAAAAAAAAAAAAGATTCCCAAACTGGGTCTCTTTACGGCTGCTGCCATTATAAGGAAAGAATTGTAATAAACCTCAGATCGTACACACAATAAACTGATCCAGACTTGTCTGTCTGTTGGGCTATGCTGCAGTATTGTGCTCAATTTTCTCTTTCATTGTTTCTTGTATGCTTGCCCTTATCCTCACCTCACAATTTGATTCACTCATTCTTCTTGTGTTGTGCCAGATATATTTCCATCCAAACAATCAAACATATTGTCTAACTTCTTGGACTTATGCACTGAAGGGGTTGTGATTCTGTTTTCATTAGGTTTATGTAGAAACAATAGGATTAAGGTCTTTTTTCTCAATATGTTCATGTTTGTAACATTTTTTGCTGTGTGAAGAAGAGGCTAGGGACCTCTGCGGAAGTCAATTCAGTTTTGGAACTTGGTAGTAAAGCGAAAGCGCGGTCTGTGATAATATGAGTGAGAAGAAACTGCACTACTAGGATTACTACTGAAACCCTCTGGAAGAGCGCATGGCCATTGTGAATGTTACAATTATACAGCCTTATTTCTTAATTGTAGTTAAAACAAACTCAGCTTTATCTATGATGGAAGAAACTTTGGTATGGTAAAAATATTTTCCAAAAGCTTGTTTTTATTGAAAAAAATCCGATTTTAAATAAAAAAAATCCGATTTTTTTTTTTTTTTTTTTATTTAAAAAAAACCAAAACATTTATTTTTATCCACCCTGGGTTCATCCAACAAACATTTTACGGCGATTACTGTACTCGCACCAATACGCAGGGGGGGCTGTTTTAGAAGTACGTGCTGGCCAGCACATGTTACTAAAATGCTCTGTGCCAGCCCCCATTGACCTTTACTTTCCGCGCCAGGGAGAAGTGACAGGTCAGTTCTTTTCCCCGTTGAGGAAAACGGTAGGTAAATATGGCTCTCAATGAGAACTATGAATTACCATATTTACAGGCCGTATTTATGCACCGAATTATGTCCCACAAATGATGCGTGAACATACCTTAATGTCACACAATCACTTTGACTGTATGGGGCCCTGAAATTCCTGATGGCAGCCCTGCTTATTGGGTGTCATGTCGGTTATATTTTGGAATCAAGCCACTTGCTTCTGAGGCCCAAATGTTGGGTGTAGTAGTCTCCATTTCACAGGGGGATCTCTAAGAATGGGTGCTCAAACTCCCTCTCACAGCTCCAGAGTGACTTTCCTTGGATCAGATATTGTTTTGGGTCTCCCTGCTTGTAAGGCCATGTTCACACAGTGTAATTGCGGGACGTATTTCACCCGCAAATTATGATGTGTGTACGGGGGCGGAGCGGCCCGGCTCCATAGACATTCATTATTCTTGGCACGTATTTCAGACGATAATAATTGGATATGGTCACTTCTTCTCCCCTGCTCGCCGTTATTGTGTGAGGAGGAGAGGAGGACGTAATCCATAGATCTCTACCGTAATGACTGGGATTATTTCAGCCGTTAATTCTCGCTGTGCGGAGCAGCGAATTACTGGCTGATATACATCCCAGAATAAGCCGTGTGAACTTAGCCTTATCATAACCCCGTCTTTTACTGTAGTAGAGGGGAATTGATCAAATGCTCTATTGACGAGGAACGAGGCCATAACCTAATGAAATTTCTTTTCTGTCTTTGACACACTTCCATGGGTCTTGTGCTGTGGTGTTGAGTTCCTTCCCATGGTATGGATACCACAAGGATATGGACGTTCATGTTTCAGCTCTAGCGAAAGGACTGTTCTAAGAAAAGTTCATTCCTGGGATCGTATGGTCATGACGCAATGTTGGGATCTTCCCGCCTCTGTTTAACGGTATCTGCTGGATTGGGCACCCTGATTACAATCTTGCCCATGGCTGGATTGTGTGACCCTATTTCCATCTGTTGTCTCAGGGGTTGGAGGGACTAAGGCATGTCTAAACGGCATCGGAGTTTTTGGCCGGGTTTTCAGCCGTGTTTGCGGTTTTCGACCGCTTTAAAAACCGGTCCGAAAATGAGACAATTGTTGCTCTATGAAAAAACCGTGCAACAGTCCCCACTGCACAGGTTTTTTCCGCCCGACGGCAGTCACAGAACATTGGAACGATGTTAATTCTTCCGTTGGACTCCGCCCACCCCACCCGCGGCCGTGGCGTCGGCCGCAAAACCTGACAAATACGCCGGGCAAACGCCATCCGGTATTTGTCCACTGCCGTGGGGAGGCCCCTAAAGGTGAACCTTGACAACGCTGAGCTGGTTTAACTGCTCAGGTCTTGGAGAGACAGAATAAGAGGGACAAACGACTGTGCACAGACTCCGCTGAACCTGGTCAAAGCCCAAGACAACCAAAGGTGCTTTGCCAACAAAAAATGTTCTGTAGATCCTGGTAATGCTTCAAGTGATAAAGTGTTATCTACTAAGAACCTGCGCGTAAGGTTACTTCTGGGAAATTTGCCCCACATCTTATCAAGCGATGGCCATCGCCTGAGCCCATCCCCCATGTTGGATCTATTTAGATCATAAAAGTGGAGGTTTACTGACTAGATCCTACTGTTGCACTGTCACTGAACATGGTCTGATTCTGGTCTGACTGGGTGTGATTGACAGCTCTGTCACATCATCTGGTTCTCTGCTAATCCTAGGGCAGGGCTGCAGATCATTCTGCTTGAGTGGTAAGTGACAGCTAGCTCCACCATTCACCTTACTTGCCTGTTTGTCTGGAATCAAACATCTGACATCAGCAGTCATTTGAGGATAGGAGCACCCGGGCAACCATTTTTTTATTTTTTTATTTCTCAAGTACATAACATATAAAATAAAAATATAAATATAAAAAAATTGAAAGCAAAAAATAAGACTTGATTATAAATTTCCTGTCATTTTTTTATTTTAGCGCCGCTCCCAATGAGTAGATATATGACATTCACAGCTGCGAAATGCTACAAACCAATCATTCTGCAGCAGGCATGTCAGTCTAGTCCATGGGCCACGCGCCATTATCACTTGATGACCTGGAACCGGACTCTGACATCCATATTTAAGACTACATTTTCACTCTCTTTTATATTTTCCTGTTCTGGTGATTAGTCTTATGTACTAGAGCTAGTTGTATCAGTTATTGGATTCCCTGGATCACTTTCCTCTTGGACCACCTTGTTGACCTCCGTTTTCCTGCGGCCTTTGGACCTTTGCCATATCCCTCCTGCGGTTTTGACTCTTATTTCCCACGTCATATTCATAATTTATGTTTGTCTGGTCTTGTTTGTTTGTCCACCGTCATTAGGAAGGACGGGTCCGACCCATTGTCACCGACCCGTATGGTCGTGACTGGTGTCGGCAAGTAGGCAGGACAGCTTTGGGGGGGAAAAACCCACCCCTAGCATAGGCTCGGCTGTTCTCATCGTCCCCTATCAATTTATCTGATATCTTTCTTTATTGAGGTGACTTTGTTTCTTTCCTCATAATTTTACACCAGCTTTATCCCTATGCTACATAACTTTCTGACTTACTGTTTCACTAACTCCCCCTCTGTGAGCGCGCTGATTAGCGCAACAGCTGAGAGATTTCCCCTTAAAGTTCACTATGATCTTAGAAAAAAGATTAACCCATTATCCCTTCATGTACTGCCCTTGTCATTGCCCTAGTCTAATTTCTCAATACTAGAGACTACAAGCAGATAAACATTTCTTGCAGCACCAACAGTAAGGTGAGATTAGTCTGCCCTGACATTCAGAAGTCTTATCTCTATATTTTCACAGCAGGAAAAAGAACAAAGTTTTCTTTTAAAGTTTACATTTGCATGGGACTGCCAAAAATAAAAAAAAGATGGCAAAAATGCAAACACAAAAAAATCTAGTCCAGGGATATTGGTTTTAACAAAAATACCCCTGATGGATTGAAGTGTCCTTTCAAGACTTTGTCAAATGCATTTTCTAGTTAGTGTAGCACATTTAAGGGTGAAGCTGAAGACGACCCAGACATTTCTTCTTCAAATATAGAAGAAATTATTAATCAACCTGAATAAACACAGATTTTTTTTTTCCATTTGAACTTTCTACAAACTTAAATTTTTTGGATCTGTCTCGCCAGAGAAGTGAATTCCATTACAGCACTGACATACCCAACCCTGGTATTAAATATCAAGGCCCCCTGCCATCCAAGCATGCACCGTATCTTAAAGAAGTCCAGACCGACACTAGGAGAATCAAACATCTGACATTAGCAGTCATTTGAGGATATGAGCACCCGGGCAACCATTGTTTTTTTATTTCTCAAGTACATAACATATAAAATAAAAATATAAGATATTACAAGAAAATGTAAGAGACAAAATAAGACATCGATTATAAATTTCCTGTTCATATTTTTTTGTGGTACTCCGCGCCAGAAGTGATGATAACTGGAATCACAGTGAAATGCTACAAACCAATCAATTCTGCGCAGCAATTAATTGAGGGCATATAAGCGTAATGGTCTCCTGCGGGCCCAAGTCCCCCTAAATGGGGCCCCCCCCCCCACCCCACGCGCCCACCAATTAATCCAATCCCCTGGGGGGTGGGGGGATAAATGTGAATTCGCAACCTGCCCCCCCCTCCTCCCACCCCCCAAACCTCCTTGTCAGTTAAATAACGCCGGATTTTTTGTAGTTAATTGAAAAAAAAATATTGGAGGAGCGTTCCTTTGTTTTTTAACATAGCGACTACAATTCTTGAGGTGAATAACGAGGGTCCAACTTTAATATTAACATTATGGAAATGTTAGGCGATGGTGATGGTGAACAGTAAAGGGCAGAACGACAGGGGTGCGAGATTCTCCCACTCTATATACTGGCACCTACCATGCTACCATGCATCTTAATTGGCTTTAATAGACCATTGGATATATTATTTATGAGGAAAATAAGCAATGGGTGGGGTGGTAAGTAGTTATCAACTACTAAAATATTTGCATTCTATCGGTGGGGGAAAGGCTGCTCCACGCTATAGAATTGATGTTACTCAGGCCTTTCCCCCACCAATAGATAGCAAATATTTTAGCCAATTATATTAGAATTACACTTTAGAACCGTAGCAGCTCTAATTATGCTTGAAAGACAAATATTTGTTTATCAAAATAACTACACAAGACATAGTCAAAATACGAATGTTTACACTAAAATCTCAACCTTATTAATAACACACTATTCTTTTTAAAAAGTCTAAAGACAAATGAAGTAGTCCATACCAAATCAAATACCTACAAAAAGGGCTAAAACGAATACAAACAAAAACAATTATGTCCAAAACAAGCGATGAGTAAGGGACAAAGAAGATAAAAGATCCTACTGGGTCCCTATTTGACCCATCACGCCCTTCAAGAAAAATACAGGGTATTCGCTCCAAGAAGGGCGTCCCCGGCTGGAACCTGTCCCTTCCACACACTATCCCTATATACAATAATGTTCCGACATGTTTCAGTGTCCCTTTTACACCTCTTCAGGGGACCAATATGGGAAAATTTGCATAACATGTAGACTCAAACAAAAAAACATATGCTACGCGACTGCTCAAATTGATATAAATAGGTTAAAGGCCTGATACAAAATGCAAAACAAACACCCCAACAGCTAAGCAATCACACCTGTATAAATAATAAACAGGAGGAAAATCAAAAATATATAGACAATCCAATGTAACTAGACACCCATAAAAATTTTATAGCTATAGGCTATATCTCAACCAAATAGCTATTGGCTAAATATGCACAGTCCTCTAAATACTGGGCCTCTCACAATGGATAAACAATGCCTATGCCATAATATCTCTGCTTTGGGCTTACACCACATCAAACCTGTTGTCCAATGGTGCAGACTCTATGGGCACAACTACCCGACGTCCGAACGCGATGGTAACGCGTCAATTCCGTATGGAGCTCGTCTCGTGTCCTGCTGCTCTCCGTGGCTGTTTGCACTGGGACAGGACATGCTACTGTGTTACCATCGTGACCAACTTTAATGGTCCGCTAACATGCACGCGAAAATCATTCAACCGAGAGTTCACATCCCATTAGTGGACAATTTATAGAAGTGTCTAGAAACTGTCTAAAACACATAACATAAAATGCTCGAGTACAGCATGACGGGAGCGAACATTATCTTTGCGGCAGAAAATATGTCAGTTCTAACAATAGACTGTCATAGGGTCTGTAACACAAGATTAGGCTTATACTTGCAGTATATGACACGTTAATTTTGGTACTGCAGGGAAAGTGAAGACTAGAATGAAAACCGAGGGCCTCCTCCACAAACAGAGCTGATAGTAGAAGATTTAAGGTGCTGACATGTGATATTTAGCAGGACCATGTATCAATGTTATTTGATCATTTAAGGACATGATTCAGACGGCTTACAAATTGGGCCGTATTCGGTTCATCGTCAAATACGACGACGAAAGTGCCATCAATCTACGCGGGCCAGACAAACCGCCCATATCATTACGGTACATGTCACAGTTTCCGCATAGCAAGAACTATGCATTACGTACTCCTCTACCGGCGGGGAGAATAATTGACATGTGAATTAACTAAGCCGGTCGTATAAAGACGCGCCGATGGCTATATCAAGTACAATGGGCTCTGCGAGAGTGCTCCGTGCCGCCCTCATCACTTTATGAAGCCGCTTCCTCGCTCCCGAAGCCCTACCCCCCGTCCACTCGGCGTAATTGCGGGC
The DNA here is from genome assembly GCA_025379985.1 of Phyllomedusa bahiana. Lineage (NCBI taxonomy): Eukaryota > Metazoa > Chordata > Amphibia > Anura > Hylidae > Phyllomedusa > Phyllomedusa bahiana. Next base: position 10,551 of record JAODAL010031202.1, on the reverse strand, counting down.
GTAATTTAAACCGTTGAACATAGCCTTTAGTCTATGTATTTGTCGTGTAACAGTACGAGCCGCAATAACAATCGTTGTGTCTTCTTGCGGGAACCGCCTGTCCGCATAGGTCATGCATTACTCCGTGTCCCGAGAAAGCGCCCGCAAATAAGTGACATGTCACTTATCTCCCTGGCGGGTACAATTTTGTATGTACGTGTCAGGGGGGGACGAGGCGTAAATCCCATAGTTTACATCTGCAGACAGCTATAAAGATTCACCATTACAAGTATGTTAGCGCTTTAACTCCACTGCGTCTAAAGCGGTAGTACACACGCACAAAATGCACCAAGAAATAAGCCATGTAAACATACCCTTAGGCTCCATATCTTACCATCCACTACAGGCTTTAAGGGGGGGGGGGTTGGAACAGAAGCGTAGACTCCCATCATTTTGATAGACAACTCATCTTGGCGATGCTCATACATAACTTTGACTTAGCAACTAGCTAAGCATCTTGCTTAGTTCTGCATAGATTCTTGTCATGTAACTGCATTTAGTTACTGTTGTTTAGCTCTCTAAAAATCTTTTTCTTAAGTATTTATGTTAGAATTCGGTAAATCCACCTTTTTGGCTTCAAGCACTGCCTGAAGTTCCTTTCTGGCTTTGAGTCCATTCAACAGGTCTTGACCAAAGTCTGATCCCAGGCTCTTTCTACACTTGCCAATGTTTTGCAAGACTTGATTTGGTACAATTACACTTTTTCTTTCGAACTCGCCAACAAGTGTTCGGATTGGGTTTGAGGTTTGGGGACTGTGGAGACAAAACCAACTCAACTTTTCATTGTCATGTGAAACCATTCCTTAGCTCCAACCTTTTACATCTCTTCGGGTCTTTGAGTCTTCTGCGCGAAACACTATGTCATCTATAGTACATGCACATCATTGTAAAGTTTCATAGTTTTGGATAGGCAAAAAAAAGACACGAAGTCGTCTATCTAGTTTACAGTCCTTTGTGTCTAAGGTATTCTTCTGATCACAAGGAAGCAAACAAACCCCAATGAGGTAGACAGCACACATTGAGTCCTCAACAATTTTAAGACATGGGAAAAATTTCCTTCGCTGAACTCCAATCTGGTCAATCAGAAAAATCCCCTGGAGCAATGACCCCTCTCCTGAATCTAGTCACTAGATAACATGTTATATTATTACGCTCCAAAATGCAATACCAAACCCTTTTGGAACGTCGGTTATTGTAAATTCCACCATGACAAGTCCCTCTGGCAGAGAATTCCCAATAGTTCACTGCTCTTACAGTAAAGAAGTCCCGCTTTTTCTATGTTTTATGCTAGTAAAAGACTTTCGCGGTTCCTTCAACGACTAAAGATTACCCCTTATTCTAGCATACAGCCCATGATCAGTATAAATCAAATCTGGGGAGAGATTCTCTAATATTTCAGACCCTTTCTGATGCTAATTTAAACACTATTTATTATGTCCCCCCGAATGCCTTCTTTTCGCTTAAACTAAATAACCACTAATCTTTGCCAATTCTTCTTCGTGTCTACTGTAAGTCCACCCAGTCCTTTTGTATTCATTTTGATTGTGCCGCATGTTGAGTACCTTTTCAAGCTCTACATGTCTTTACCTTGCACTTGTCTGTGGCCCAAAACAGGAACACAATATTACCATGCGTGTGGAGCGTCTAACCCTGATGAATTGTATAATGTGGGAGAATAATGTTCTCATCAGTGTCATCTATGCCCCTTTTAACGCACCCAATGATCCCTATTTTGCTTTGGACTGCTGCTGCCTGACACTGGATGCTACAATTATGTTTACTGTCCACCAGGATTCGCCAAAAGTCCTTCTCTCCATGTCAGCCCTTTTTCTAAGTATGTCTATTTTTTCCATTTAACCATGTAATCATTAATGGATTCTCTTTCCCCATGTCAGCATAACCTTTGCATTTATCCAGTGTTAAACCACATCTGCTCATTCTTCCCTGCCGGCCTCCAACTTATCCAATCCCTTTGAGTAATAATATATTATCCCTACATTGTGTTTGAGATTACTTTTACAGAGCTCTAGTATCGTCTGGCTAAGACAGATATTTCTTACTGTCTACGATTACCGCTGTGTAAATCATTAATTAACATGTAAAGAAGGATGTAGGCCAATACCGACCCTTGTGGTTACCGCCACTAGTACTCATCGATCACAATCTGGAGAGTATTTACCGTTAATTACTACCCTTTGTAATTTCTATCATGAGACCAGTTGCTTACCCATCTTTCTGCACACATTTTTCCCCAGTCCAAGCATTCTCATTTTATATGTACCCAACCCTTTATGGGGCACCGCGAGTATCAATGCTCTTTTAGAGACAAATCTAGATATGACATCCAGCGTTGCCTCACCCCGATCCGCATCTATCACCGGAACTCTTCCTCATAAGATGCTGATGAGATTAGTCGACAGGACCATCCTTCATAAACCCATGCTGGAACCCTGGCGTTATACATTTATTTTCATGAGATAAGACCAGGATAGAATCTCTGAGAAAACTTCAAACATTTACCTACAACAGAGGTTAAGCTTACTGGCCCTTATAGTTCCTGTATCACTTTTTTGACCCCTTTTTAATATTGGGCACACACAACATTTGCTATCGCACACCTTTGGGACAATACTCCCGTTATTTCTAGACAGTTCCATGAATAATTAAGAATAACGGGCCTATCTATTTGACAAATCACCATTAACTCTCTTTAGGACAGATTGTGTACATGCCTATTCTGGACCTGGGGATTTGTCCTATTTTAATCTTCCTAAGACGGATGCTGTCACTTCTTTCCTGGTTAACAAGAAACTTTTAAGTTGGAAGTTACTATACCATATCTCTCTGTATCAGACAGGAAAGTCCTCCTCCTCGTAAATAACAGTTGAGAAAAAAGTGTTTAAATATACTTTTGCTTTTTCTCAACGCCCTCTGTGACTGCTCTCTCACCTCTAGGAATATGGTCAGATAGGGCCAACAATTTTCTTGTTTAATCTTTTTACTGGATGTATATTAGGTGCTTTAAAAAATATATTTGGGGTTATTTTTACATTTCTATATAGACAATATGTCTTTTCCGGGTATTCACTACAGCTTTTGCTTCCTTTATATCTTTATTTTGGACACCACTTTAATTCTTTCCTCCTAAAGCTTCTTGAGTGCCTCATACCCTGCCCTGCGCTGCCTATTTTTCAGTTAGACGCTAGAATGATAAGCTCTTATTTGTTTTTTTTATTGCCTCTTTTACAATACCCTGATTGTGATCTCCACATTGGGGTTTTTCCTGTTTCTAATTTTTTTTTATTATCCATAAGGTAATGGTACCTCTCATGACAGTGGTAGGCCTAGGTGATGCTTTGTTTAAAAAATATCTCCATTTATTATTAGTATCGTGAGCCGATATTAAAACACATTGGACTCCATCGATACCTTGTCCGATACCGAAAAGTAAGGCGAGTGTAGAAGTAACTACATTCATGTAAGACCCTTCACACTATGACTTCCAGCATGAGAGTCACACTTCGATTACTGGTCAAAGTATCCAACAGACTTTGCCTGAAGAGAAAATCCCCTATATCATCAGGCCCGCCTCACCGAACCTTGCCAGTTCCTTCAATTTCTCATTCGCTCCCATCAGAGCCCCGTCTATTGACTTTCATCTCATCACTCCAAATCACCCGTTCCAAACTTTCACTTCTCTTTGATTTCTTGTAAATTTCGTACCGACGCTTCTTATACATATATCTAAAAGATAGTTTGAAAACACTGTCCCTAGAGTAAGACTTCTTTTGCCCCTAGCAACTAATTACGCCAAGAGCAACCAATCAGAGCATCGCGCTTTCAGTTTTCAGCGCACTCATGGGAAATAAAGCTGACTTTGATTGTCCTATAGGCCCCGGATTGTTGCATTATGGTAAAAAAAAGTCTTATTGCTACACAGTTTTCATACATGTGGCCCTAAAAGTATAAAAATATATATTTCATAAGATTTCAATTAGAAAAAACTAAGGGCCACATGTATGAAAACTGAAAACTTGTCTAAAACTCCCTTTGTTGCCTATAGCAACCAATCAGCACGTCGCTTTCATTTCATACATGTTCTGAAAAATGAAGAGCGCTCTGATTTGGTATGCTATGGGCTCTGATATGGTTGCGATGGGCAACAAAGGTGAGTTTTAAGAAGCCAAGACAGTTTTCATACATGTGGTCCCTGAAAAATCTAAAAACTCCAAGAAAATTAATAATTAACATACAATTTATTATTCATTAGTATACCAATTTAATTAACTGCCACTTTGAGTGTGTTTAAAGGAGAAGTACAGTAAGCTCATAAACGTGGTCAGATATACATTTGTAAATGAGTTTCCTCTTGTTTACTGAAAGAATAGAAATTGTATACATTTAATTATAAGAAAATTTTCGTTCATCCAAATGTAGGACAGCGGGTCAAGATTTTGCATGCTGTATAAAATTGTAAAGAACCGTTTTTCGTTAATTTTTTTGGGGGGGAGGGGGGGGGGGGTGGGGGGGGGCGTTGTTTAAAACATTAATTGAAATTTTCATCAGATGTTGATCACTGTTAAAATTTTATTTTCCTGCTCTCAGCCTGTATCCTACATACAGCAGTAGCCGACACCAAGGTCATGCTGGGACTTCAGGTGCATTGAGCAAGATCACTGCAATAGAATAGCATGTCAGTGAATAGAAAGAGCTTTTATTTCTAGACTGCTGTAATTGTGTTTTTGTGATCGCTGATAATACTTCGATATCTCTAAATAGATTGAGAAGGGGATTTATCATGGATGATGTATTGATTTGATCATTTTATGCTATATAATTTAATATGGTGTCATTTGATATTAATTTTATAGGAGATAATTTTAGATTTATTTTATCTTATATATGTTAGTTTTACATTATTAAATTTTTTATAAATTTTATACTATTTAATTGATATAACATATTTGATGATTACAGTCCTTTACCAAAATATCACAGCACTATAATGATATAAACAAAAATTTTAATTAACATAAGTAAAATGCCATCAATTACAAATAATAATAAAATTTTGTAGATAAAATAAAATTTTAAAATACAAGCAATATATTCTTCTGTTCGAGTGATACTACAATCGGACGTCATGAAGTAAAACACTTGCATACCAAATATCCCCTAAAGTGGGTCACAGTCCATGATGATAGTAAGCCTCGGAGCTGCATCAAGACCTGATCCACTGATCGCAAGTTTTCATGACAAGTGGATGTTATTGCTACGATACTAATAGAGTATTCCATTGTCTTCCTTCCGCTCCTGTTTGATTACATTCATTTCTTTATCTGAACTCCACTACTTAAAGGGGTTGTCTCACTGCATTATTCATATCTTAACCTCTATCCTAATTTTTTTCTTGCCTCTTGGCAATAGGTTGTTTTAGCATGGCCTAGCTTTCAGTTGGGGATTCCTGTTGAACTTTAATACAGCATTATTTGAGCGCATATTTGGCCCACATCAATTGGGGCAGCGAACTGAGAATGGGCAATCGCTATCCGTGCAACTGTCCAGCACCCATAAGACCTAAAGTATATGCTCTTGAAAAGAGACTAGTTGAACTCCAGTGCCCCGTTCCAAGTACGCGAACCTTGCTTCCGGCTGTCCCCGTAACTTATCCCTATGTTTTTGTGCCATGTAGGCGCTATCATGACATCACATGCAACAGTCCACGCCCATGCTGTTTCCTAACATGAGGGGTGACCTAGCGAAGCTGTAATGTCCTCAGAGTAATTGTCACTGACGAGTAATGTGAGTCTGTGAAGTTTAACCTTTTAAAACACCTAGTAATGCCTAACCATAATATTATGATTAGAGTTAGGCCCGTTCACAACGCTATTTGCCAGACAGAAGTTGCGCCGTATTCCGTCGCTCGGATTTTGCGCTTCAATACGGTGCGCCAATCCGTCGCTGAGACGATTACAGGGTAAGTCCACTGCTCACAAGAGAACAGTGGATTCCGACCTCCTCCCCTGCTCGTGCAAAAATCCGCCGCGGGGGGATGAAAATGACATGCAACATTATTTTACGTGGCGCGATGCTCCGAGTAAACCCAATGCAATGTCATGGGCCGTGATCGGGCGTCCCCCACCGCTGCCCCGCCACCGCCCCCCGTCCCTGCCCCTTAGATCACGGCGGATTTGTGCGCTCAATAACGGCGCCACAAATCCGTCGGAATAAGCCCGTGTGAATCGACGGCCTTAGGGTTATGGCGGTTTTATGGAGTTATCGTTGTAGAAGATAGGGCGAGCGAAAACAAAAAGTAGTGGATTGGGACATCCCAACCACAATTTATTTTCAAGTTTTGCTTCAAATTTAGGCAAGCACTGCTTAATTAAATGTTCCATATACTAACAAAATTACTGCAGGGTAGATATGATCTTTGAAATAATACCGTAAAAAATCTAATATTTTTATATATATATATTATAAATATAATTTATAATTTTTTATATATTACTATATATTATTATAGTTTAGAGAATAGTCTATCCGGCGAGTTGTGGGTTATTTTGTTGCTGGTTGCTATGGGCCACATGGGACAATAAGGTAATCTGATTAAATAGGTGAAAAACTTATTAAAGAATTGGTAACTGGAATTTATTGCTAGGTAAGTAGTAACCCGGCACAAGAGCATTTTCAGAGTAGCCAACATTGTCTACTAAGTTCAATATTTCTGAGTTGCTGTTAAAACCTTGCTAGGGCTTAGTCTAATATAGGGCCGTAGTATGGAAAACTGTCTAGCAGTATACTGTCTTTGTTGCCTGTACAACCAATCCAGAGGCGCCAAGCAAGCCAATCACCGCTCACTTCATTTCAATAGAGCTCTGGAATAAAACCTGGGCTCTGATTGGTTGCTATAGCAACCAAGACAGTCTTACCTGCTAGAGCAGTTTTTCGTAGCTGCTAAGGCCCAATAGTCCTTTCTACTCCGTTTATCGTCATACCCTGTTTCCCGAAAATAAGATCAATGTCTTTTGATTATTATTGCTCCTATAAAATAAGCCAGGACTATTTTGTAGGGATGTCCTTATGTTTCCATGACCAAAAATTTACATTTATTGTTGAACAAAAAATCGAACATGATGTACGGTTTGAAAGAAGCAACACATTCCATCAAGTTCAACCAAGAGGTGGGGAAAATGTGGGTAAGGAGAAGACTAGGACTTTATGGCCCAGCTCACCTCACTACGAAAGTGCCTTAAACCCACAAAGCAAGAACATTCCCTGCTCCCATGGAACCAATCTCTGACCCAATCCTCCACCTCAGGTTCCAGAATTTTTCATAGCTACATACAGCATTCATATTCTTTTGTTCCATGATAGTATCTAAGCCTTTCTTGAAAACCCATCACCTGTTTCCGCTGTGACCAGCGTCCTCAGCAGCATATTCCACTTTTCACATTCTTTCAGTGAAAGAACGCTCTTCTCCTCTTGCAGATAGAATCCTTTTGTTTCTCTAGTTCGAAAGAATTCCCCTTGTCATTTGAGGGGCTTCACTGAAATGATTTTTCCCATAACTTTATTATGTAGGGACCATTAAATATTTATATAATTAAGTCATGTCCCCCCAAAGCCGTCTTCCGTCAAGACTAAAATAAGTTCAATTCCACTAACCTCTCCTCATACCTAAGGATTCTCCATTCCCTTATAAGTTTGGTTGCTCATCTTTGTACGTCTCTACTATGCTCATTACCATCTTTCTAAAAACTGTGGCCCTGAACGTGAGTCGAGCAATTCCAAGTGAGCCGCACCAAATGCTTTATACAGTGTTGAGAATTACATCTGTCCTCGAGTCCTGCCTCTTTTAATACACGCCAATATCCTTTGCTTTGCCTATAGTAGGCAGGCTGATTGACACTGCATGCTGTTCTGTAGTCTATGATCTACAAGAATCCTAAGATCTTTCTCAACAATCGATTCTCCAAGTCTTTCTCCCCCTCGGACATAATGGATGCCTGTAGATTATTTTACCCAGATGCAGAACCTTTACATTATCCCATTGAACCCCATTTCCCGGTGGATCCCCAAGTATCAGTTGTCCAGGTTGCTTGCAATTTTGGCATCTTCTTGTTTGATACCCTGCCAGTTTTTAAATACTGGGTGTTTTCATCAAAAAACATCCAATAACAGCCAAAACTCGAATTGCACAAAAAAAAATTTTTGGGGGTTTTTATTTTCAGGAAAACAGTGTACTTCCCACCCAAAAATTTTGGGAATTTAGGTTTTGTGGATTTTTAATATCAGGAAAGCGGAAACCAAGTGGGAGACCTGCCCAAAGTAAAAAAAAAAAAAAGTGACTGCAAAAAAAAAGTTCATTTAACCTTTTTTTGCGAAGTTGATCTTTTTTTTCCCAATTTCATCAATCTTTAGGAATTTGGTTCATATCCCTTTCGTGCTGCCATCAACCCTGCAGATAAGCATTTCCTTTTCTCCTAATCCCTTTTTTTGCCAAAAATACTTTTTTTTACTTTTTTTACTCCCAAACTTTCAAGAGAAAAACTTAGGTCTTAGGGGTGATGGTCGGTTTGCAGGATGGGGCCCCCCTTTTTCCATTGTCCCCTTTTGGGGTTTACTTACATTTTATCCCTTTTTTTTCTTTTTTGTAAATGAACCCAAAAAAAACCCGCCATAACTTGTAGGTTGGGTGAATAAAAGGGTTTACCCCATCATAAAGATTGACTTTTAGATGTAGGGAAAAGTAAATGAAGACCTTACCCAAAAACATTGCTGTCTTTATCTTGTCTGTCAGGAGAAGGAAATTTTATTCCTCTCGGAGCACACAAGTTTCCCTGGTTACCAACACCCATCCCCGACATTTCTCCTCTGTCTCTTACTTTATTGATCCCGGCATTTTGACCATGGGGAAACACTTCCCGCGGGTTTATGTTAAAAAATGGAGTTTGTTTACTTAACTAAATAAGCTTTTTTCCCTTTAGAGCTTTGCAGGCCTTGTGTATATATTTATAAACTCCTGCAGTCATTCAGTAAAAACAGGGAAAAAACTAGGAACAGCATTCCGAATTTTTTTGAACTACACAACAAGATTATCTCTATTCTTTCTATTAAAACATAACCTTTAATAATATACAATAAATTAATCCTACCTTCTTAAACTAATTTTTAAACCCCAAGAGGCTAACCTATCAAAAAATGGGGTAACCCCCCCGAAAGGGCGGGCCCCAACGGAGCCCTTTTTTCAAATAAATGTTTTTGGGAAATTAATTAAATGATTTTTTCCCTTTAGAGCTCCTGCACCCTTTTTACTCCTTTATAAAATTTCCGCAGTCTTTATGTAAAGGAAACTAGGAAAAAGCAGAGCCGAATTTACATGCATTTTTATACTTTTTTTAAATAGAAATTTTTGAGTTAAAACAAGGGGCTGGGGTTTACTAATTTTTTTTTTTCTGTAGCTGTTCTTTCCCCGAAATTTGCAGTTTAATTTTTGGTTTTTAAAATTTGATTTTATAGCGTGTAGGCCAAAAAAATTTTATAACAAATATTGTATCGGGGTTTTTTTCCTAAGGCAAAGTTTTTGGGTTATTGCCGGAAATGGGGGACGGACCCCGGCTCCCTAGACCCATTATTCACGGGTGTAGACGCCGTAAAAAATGTCATGTCACTTTTTTTCCCCCCCCTTTGGGTATTCGCCGAGCGGGGAGAAGAGACGTAATCCAAGTTTCTATAGAATGTGGGTTACCGTAAAGAAGAGAGGATTTGGGGCCGAAAATGCACCCCAAAAACGGCGTGCAGTACGCCTGGAACAGTCCCCAAAAAGGTGTGAACGGCCCCTAGATTGTTAAAGAGTCAAAGACAGACCCAAAAGATTGATTTTTCACACTCCCCAAATTACATTGAGGGGGATGCATTTTTTCATGGATATCCCCTTTTTTCAAAAATAAAAGCGATTCAGCAAAAGTAATGGGATTTTTTTTAATTTGGCTCCTTCAAAAACCGGCACTGAATTTTTTTTTTTTTTAGGCTGTGTTGGCTTTAAAACTGTTTGACAAAGGCAAATAAAGATTTTACCGAAACATTGGGGGACAAAATGAACGGGGCTTTTGGGGGTCAACTTTTACGCTGTTGAAACCGCCCAAGCCGAACAGGAAGTGGGGCCGGAGCTGTAGAAAGCCCACAGCCTGAAAGAATTGGAGCCCTGAAGCGTGAAGCCACTCACAACCCGAATAGGAAGGGGAACTGAAGCGTTTGAACCACCCCCGCTTGAAAGGAAGTGGTAGCCTGAAGCTGTGAACCGCCCGCAGCCTGAAAGGGGAAATGGAACCTAAAAAGTAGAAAACCCACAGCCTAAGCAGGAAATGGGGCCTAAAACGGGAGAAAAACCCCCCAAGCCTGAACAGAAAGTGGGGGGTTCCCAATCTCCCTCTGTTTCACAGAGCCTGCCTTTACAGTCGTTCAACCCATTAAACCCCCTTACCGCTTTGCCGTATATACGGCAAGGTC
>JAODAL010031201.1:0-48778 GCA_025379985.1 Phyllomedusa bahiana | reverse complement strand
CCAGTTTATTGTGGTATTTATTAGGTTGGTTTATGGGGTATATATGCAAATTCTTTAAAAAAGTGTTAGCCCGACCCCATTTACTTATCAAAACCCTTTGGTGTTGTGGGGACAGTGTTAAATGCTTTTTGCAGTATTCAAAAATACTGACCCCACCGGCTTGAAGGCCAAAGTTTATATCTTGAACGTTTTGTAATGTTTCAGCCCGTCAGAACATTTTTTGTAGGGTGCATTTCCTGTGAAAGGGCCATCCCCTTTTTGGGGACTACCATTTCCATGAGGGGATGTACTTGTCTCTAACATAGTTGGTTGAACATCCTCCCCGGAGCCAGGTTTCCAGCAGAAAATTGTTCAAAAGCACCCCATCCCCTCGCCAGTTGTGGTTTCTTTTTCGCAACCGGTACCCATGGTTCTGAGGGCCACACATAAAAACGGGGTTTCCTAAAAAAAAAAAAAAAAAAAAAGTGCAAGAACCCCAGTTTGACCCAGCTTTGTTTGTTGAACCCCACTGAAAATGGAATGTCCCCCAAAAAGCAGTAAATTAGGAAATTTGGGTTTTTGGGCCCCCATTTGCATCCATTTTGGCTTTTCCCCAGTGAAGTGTCCCTCCCTTGAAGATACGGGCAGGTTATAGGCAAACACAGCCCCTTTTGGACAAATTTGCTCTAATTTCAAGCAAAAGGCTTTTGTGCTGATCTTCCCCACTTTTGTGTTGGAGATAAAGTGTACACATTTGGGGGAAAGTAAAAAACCCCTTTTACAGGAAAGTGTGCGCCCTTTCAGACCCCATGGCCCCCACAGATCTGATCCCCAATGACGCGATAATTTTTTTTTGATCGCACCCCCAATGGGTATCTGAATTTTCTGGGATACGTGACATTTTTTTCCTTTCTATGTTTTCTGATTTTTATGTGTTGTTGTAGCGACATTGGGGGGGAGATGGTGTCAACCCAAACGAAGGTCTCGAAATGAAACCCAAGCTGTGCTGGGGAAGCGGTGCTGCAGTGCTGAACAATGGTTGGAAAAAGGGAAAGGCGGAAAACTACGAAACCAACACCAGTATGTGTACAATATTTAGGTTAAAAACCCCATACAAGGACAGAGTCGGTCATGCACATGATGAGGTTTACCTATGGATTTATGCTACTGTAGGGTTGATTAAGAGGGCTTTAAAGGTTTTATTTGTGCAACAAAAAAATGCAGATTTGTAGCAGTGTTTTTACTTGGTTTGTCAGGGCAAAAACGTCACCAGCCAGATGTTAGCTTGAAGTCAATAGGGAAATACAGAAAAATACATAAATTTTATTTGTATATATCTAGTTTTTTATTGTGCCACTTTACTTCAATTAATTTTTAGGCAGTATGTGTTTTTTTCCCACTCTCATACACCTACATTCTGTTCTTTTCTACATAAAAAAAAAAAAACTGCATGTTGTGTGGTGCATATTTTGTTATCTGTTTTTGTGGCGTTTTTCTTCATTACAAATCATGAGATGCTAAGGCTATGTACACACGGCATACTTCTAGCGCACGTTTCGCGTTGTATTTGCGCTCTAATATGAGCGAGCTGTGGGCCGAAATTACAGTAATCCATAACTCTCATAGAGAACTTTGGATTACGCCTTCCGCTCGTACAATACTACGCGCAGGGAGATAAGTGACATATCAATTACTTGCGTCGAATACGCGCCACGAGTAATGACAGTCTATGGGGCCGGCGAGCTAACGCTCTCCCCACCCATCCCCCTCCACATCGTGGTAGTACGCGCGTGTCAGCGCAACTCCCGAACACCCGGCGTAATTGCGGCCGTACTGTACGCCCCGCAATTACGCCATGTGAACATAGCCTAAGAGAAATCATTAAATTACATAATGTGTGATGACAAAACAATGCATGTTACTTATACATTACTTTGAAAATGATGCCCCCAAAAACTACATAAAAAAAATGCCTGTAGGTTGTGATTTTCGACCAAAAGAACACCCTGCTCACTGTAAGTGTATAGGAAGGGCCGCTCCACTCGAGTGTTTTCTTGAACATGCGTAATACGGATCTGCGATACTGATGCATTAGGCTTGGATTAACCATATATAACTCTATATTGAAGATATTCACCTTATTTTGCAAACCTTCATGAGGTGTCAAGTTCTGTTTACTGGAATACTCCTTTAAATTGGCAAAGTCTGTCCTTTTATCCTTAATTTGGAGCATGTAGTAAGTATGGTTGACTTGCACAACTTGGTAGGAAATAGGGACGACCTCGTACCGCTTGGGTCCAGCCCCAGGCCTTATAGCACAAATATGCGGGTTGGCAGAACTACTTTGGCAGGTCATATGTTGTGCTGGCCTGATGTATGGAACAGGCCCCTGTATTGACAAGAAGCTTAAAGGGGTTTTCTAATTGATATAAATGAAGCCTAATGACTATAAAATGTACACCATGTCTGGCTGTTTAATACAATCTGTTGTCGGCCATTGCAGACTGGTGAAAAGACGGCTGTAATGTTTCTTAAAGGGGTTACAGTCTGAAGGACTAGGAGAGCTCCTGCATCCATGACCACTACTTTATTAGGATAGGGACACACTACGTTTCAGGAGCTCGCACTAATACGCACGTACTCCCGTGGAGCTTATTCGCCGCAAGTAATTGACATGTCACTTATCTCCCAGCGCGTACAATACGATTATATTGTAGGAGCGGGGAGAGGAGGCGTAATCCATTGTTCTCTATGAGAGCTATAGATTACTGTAATTTCTGCACGCATCTCGCTCGTATTAGAGCGCAAATACGCGGCAAAATGTGCGACGAAATTACCCCATGTGAACAAACTCATTGTAAAAAATACATAGGTTTTTTACTAAATTGTTGGATAGAAAAGCGCAGGCGCTTGCTTATTTCTGTATTTTTTCATGGTATATTGCTGTATACCAGCCAAATGGAGGCTAAAGGCATGGATCATATAGATACATTCAGCTCATACGTTGGGGACTTTCATGGGGCACGTAGCTCAGGTTCTGAGAACCTGTAGACACGGGTTCTGTGGTTTGTTAGTTATACTTTGACAAATCAGGCAACATAACAAAAATTCTAGCATAAAAGCAACTTTATATTAAGAAGGGTTTTTTTTTTTTTAGAGACTTTGCTCTCGGGCAATTTTAGGCAAGTAACTACACGTCTGAAGATTATGCAGGTGTAACGCCTACACCCAGAGGACACCACCTGCCCGTGTATTAAAAGCAACATTGATTAACCCCTTGGTGCCACAGCCAGCTGAGGCCTCATGACAACACAGTAAATTTTTTTTTGGGGGTTTTTTTAAAATTTTATCCAAGTAGCAGAGCAATGGTGACTTCTGGAACCACCAATGGATATGGGAGTGTCAGAGCTGCAGCTGCTTTTCAAGAAAAAAAGTTGCGAAAGAGAGGAGGAGTGCGAGAGTTATGTGTAGTATGTACAGTCATGTACAGTAGCTGTTGGGTGGGCTCCAAGAATCAACTTCACTGTTGGATCCCAAAGAATCAGATTTTCTGGTGGGCCCCAGGAATCAACTCCATTGGTGGCCCCAAAACCCAACTCCACTGGTGAGGCCCCAGGAATCAACTCCACTGGTGAGGCCCCAGGAATCAACTCCACTGGTGAGGCCCCAGGAATCAACTCCACTGGTGAGGCCCCAGGAATCAACTCCACTGGTGAGGCCCCAGGAATCAACTCCACTGGTGAGGCCCCAGGAATCAACTCCATGTGGGCCCCAGGAAAACAACTCCATGGTGAGGCCCCAGGAATCAATCCACTGGGGGGCCCTAAGAATCAATCCAATGGGGAGGCCCCAGGGAAACAAAACTCCATGGTGAGGCCCCAAATCTTAACTCCACTGGTGGGCCCCAAGAATCAACTCCACTGGTGGGCCCCAAGAATCAACTCCACTGGTGGGCCCCAAGAATCAACTCCACTGGTGGGCCCCAGGAATCAACTCCACTGGTGAGGCCCCAAATCTTAAGTCCATTGATAGGCCCAGAAATCAACTCCACTGGTGGGCCCTAGGGACCCTAGTCCGACACTGAGGTCAACCTTGTTCTATAGTAGCTGCTTTGGCTGCAGGAGAACCTAACGACATCTTCAGCCCCATGTAAAAGACTAAACAACCCAATCTCAGACATAGAAAGTGATCCCTAAGCTGTTAACAACAGGAAATGACCACAGCTTCATCAGGGGTAATATGGGGTATCACCACGTCACTGCAGCTTCATCAGGGGTAATATGGGTATCGCCGCGTCACCACAGTATCTTCAGGGTTATATGGGGTATCACCATGTCACCGCAGCTTCATCAGGGGTAATATGGGGGATCGCCGTGTCACTGCAGCTTCATCAGGGGTAATATGGGGTATCACTGCGTCACTACAATTTCATCAGGGGTAATATGGGGTATCGCCGTGTCACTGCAGCTTCATCAGGTGTAATATGGGGTATAGTCTTATCACCATAACTTCATCAGGTGTAATATGGGGTATAGTCTTATCACCATAACTTCATCAGGTGTAATATGGGGATATCACCACATTACTGCTGCTTCATCAGGGGTAATATGGGGTATCACTGTGTCATTGCAGCTTCATCAGGTGTAATCTGGGTATTGCTGCGTCACTGCAGCTTCATCAGGGGTAATATGGGGTATAGTCTTATCACCAAAACTTCATCAGGGGTAATATGGGTATCGCCGCGTCACCACAGTATCTTCAGGGTTATATGGGGTATCACCATGTCACCGCAGCTTCATCAGGGGTAATATGGAGTATCACTGCGTCACTACAATTTCATCAGGGGTAATATGGGGTATCGCCGTGTCACTGCAGCTTCATCAGGTGTAATATGGGGTATCACTGCGTCACTACAATTTCATCAGGGGTAATATGGGGTATAGTCTTATCACCATAACTTCATCAGGGGTAATATGGGGTATCGCCGTGTCACTGCAGCTTCATCAGGTGTAATATGGGTATCGCCGTGTCACTGCAGCTTCATCAGGGGTAATATGGGGTATAGTCTTATCACCATAACTTCATCAGGGGTAATATGGGGTATCGCCGTGTCACTGCAGCTTCATCAGGGGTAATATGGGTATCGCCGTGTCACGACAGCTTCATCAGGTGTAATATGGGGTATCGCCATGTCACTACAGCTTCATCAGCTGTAATATGGGTATCGCCATGTCACTACAGCTT
Organism: Phyllomedusa bahiana; assembly: GCA_025379985.1. Taxonomy (NCBI): domain Eukaryota; kingdom Metazoa; phylum Chordata; class Amphibia; order Anura; family Hylidae; genus Phyllomedusa; species Phyllomedusa bahiana. The sequence continues at coordinate 43,555 of JAODAL010031201.1, read as the reverse complement.
CATCAGCTGTAATATGGGTATCGCCGTGTCACTACAGCATCATAAGGGGTAATATGGGGTATTGTCTTATCAACATAACGTCATCAGGGGTAAAATGGGGTATCACCTCGTCACCGCAGCATCATCCGGGGTAATCTGTCGCAACGCCACGTCACTGCAGCTTCATCAGGGGTAATATGGGGTATCGCTGCGTCACTGCAGTATCATTAGGTGTAATATGGGTATCGCCGCGTCACTGCAGCTGCATCAGGGGTAATATGGGGTATCGCTGTGTCACCGCATTATCATCAGGGGTAATCTGGGGTATCGCCGTGTCACCACAGCTTCATCAGGGGTAATATGGGGATGTCACCGTGTCACTGCAGCTTCATCAGGGGTAATATGGGGTATCGTCTTATCACCATAACTTCATCAAGGGGAATCTGGTGTGTCGCCATGTCACCACAGCTTCATCAGGGGTAATATGGGGTATCTCCACATCAACCCGCAGCTTCATCAGGGGTATATGAGGTATCTCCGCCTCACCGCAGCATCATCAGGGGTAATATGGGGTTTAACCACGTCACCACAGTTTCATCAGGTGTAATATGGGTATCGTCTTATCACCATAACTTCATCAGGTGTAATATGGGGTATCGTCTTATCACCATAACTTCATCAGGGGTAATATGGGTATCGCCGTGTCACTACAGCTTCATCAGGTGTAATATGGGTATCGTCTTATCACCATAACTTCATCAGGGGTAATATGGGGTATCGCTGCGTCACTGCAGCATCATCGGGGTAATTGCCCTATAACTATTTTGTAGTTTTAGGTGTTTTTAACATTCCTTTATATCCACTGCTCAGATCTGAATATTGGTTTGTTATTATAGATGTGCCGTTGATGTGCAGCTCCCGCTCTGCTCCATACCTTCCTCTTAATTCTCGGTAGTGGTGCGTTCGTTCTCTTGGCACAGCATATTCATGTTGGTGCCCATCCATTATTTTGCTTTTAGACACCAGGGCATCTTCGAACTACGGCCCTCCAGCTGTTGGGAAACTACAACTCCCATCATGCATTTATATGCTCTATAACAGTGGGAATGATGGGAGTTGTAGTTTCCCAACAGGGGGGGGCCCCCATTTGGGGGATCCCTGAAATTAATTCCCTTCCCGTCCTGCTGTGGGGAAAAGGGAACGCTCAAAAACCCAAAGACGTGCCCCCTGTTTCCCATAAATGACTTGCCCTAAGCCTTGCAGACTCCTGCTCACAGTTCAAGCACAGGGAGGGTTTAAAACCCCCAGGGGGGCCGGTTTTGGCTGGATGATCAGATTTTTGCCCTACAGGCAGCCCAAGACCGCCCCTTTTGAAGCCAGGGAGCCCTTTGGGAAGGGAGTGAAACCCCGCACAGCTTGCTCTGCAGGGGGACTGCTTCCTGGGGAACTTGGGTTTCTGAAACAGAGCCCAAATTGCTGTCTGTATATTTTTTTCCTGAGTTTGTTTTGGGTCTTTTCAAAAATTCCCAGTTTCGCCTGGTTTGAAAAAGAAAGTTTGGACACCATAGATTTTGCCGTGGGGGAGGCTTTCCCTCATTGCTGCCGTATTTTGCTCCTCTAGATTGTGAGAGCTGCACATTAGCTGTAGCTATGCACACAAATTTAAGCCTCCCCTTTCCGGGCGCAGTCGTCGGGGTTTGCTTTTTTAAAAACCCTTTCCCCAGACACAACCAGAAAAAAAACCCCCCAAACCCCCAAACCCTAAAAAAGGTGACCAGAACCCCTGTCCCCGCCCCTTTTCCCAAAATGGGATTTTGAGGGGCAGGGGAGGTAGCGGGTGATCTCTCGTTTAAAAATTTCAGGAATGGGTTTTTTGTCAAGGGGGCCTTTTTTTTTTTTCCCTTTCCAAAAAAAAGTAAAACCCTTTTTGGCGAGCCCCGGGATTCCCCCCGGTGCTCGGGGTAGCGATTTCCCGCGTTTTAAAGATCCGAGTGGAATGTGCCCTTCGGCCGCAGACGAGCACACAGTATGGTAGTCACGCCCCATGGGGGTTGCTCCAAAAAGGGAAAGATCGGCACTGGGGATTTTTTCCCATTCAAAGAAAAAAATTGGATGGGTGAACTCCAAGCGAAATTTTCTTCTCCCTTTTTCCTGCCCGGGTTTTCCCAAAAAAGCTTTTTTCCAAACTTTTTTCGAAAGGGGGGGGTGGGTGTTCTCCAGCGAGGAAGAGAAGGAGGGAATTTAGGGTTTGGTTTTTTTCAGAAGGCCCTGGGGTTTCATTGGTTTGCTCTTCTGAAGCCCCAAAGCCCAAACCCTGCCGGGGGCACCGATAAAAGGGCCCCCCTTCATGGACTCCCCCGAAGTTTTGGTAAAAGGCGCGACGGTGTATGCCTGTGGCTCTCCGTTTGGGCTCTTTTTTACACGGACTTTCTTTTTTGAATACCATCACAAAGGGGTTCCCCTAAGCAATACAGCTGGAGACAGAAATGCTGTCCTCCTGACTGAGGGCCCGTGCTTCCCGGGGTTTTGGGAAAGGTGGGGCGTATTTGTTTTCAAAAGAAGGGTTTTTCGCTTAAAGGGCATCATAGTGGCTCCTCTCTGCTGGAAGTAATGAGGGGGTTTGGGGTTTAAACGGGTAGCTTGCCTTTTGGCCATATTCTTGACAGCATCAGTCATGTTCTTGAAAGGACAGGAATTCCTTTAAATAATCCACTAAGAGCTTTGCGGCTAAAAAAGAAGGGGGCATTTCTCCGCCCTCCGGGATCAGTAGAGCCCTTTAAATGGAAACGGTGGGTTCTAGTGGACTCAGGGCCATTTGGGGGCCCCGGGGTTTTGGGTTGAGCCCAAATTTTTAGTACTACGTGTGGGACATGTGATTAAAAAAAATTCACTCAAATTATCTGTCAAGATCTTTTCCCCGTAAAATTAAAACCCTAGGAAAGGTAAGTAAAGTAACCCACAGGTTGACCCTCAAAGGGGGCCCCCCCCAAAAAAACCGTTTGCTACACAGCAGACATTTTGAGGGTTGGCAGGCAAAAGTATTTTTCCCATTTTGGGGAGCTATCTTAAAGGAAATGGGGGGGGACATGTACAAAAACCTTTCCAAGTGGTGTATTTTTGCAAAAAAACAAAAAAAAATGAAATGTGTTTTTCAAAAGGCAGTCCCCGACTTAAAAATTTCCGATTTACATGTCCCCTAGTTACAACGGAGATTGGGGCAGTTTCAACGGCTTTTTTTTGGAAAATTTTTTCGGAGCGTTTCCTCCCCAAAAACCACTTTAAAAAACCTCCCCAAAAACCCACGCTCTTCAGACAGGTTTTTGACGAGATTTTAAATTTTCAGGTTTTGGATCAGGTTTTCGATGGGTTTTTGTCCCCATCAAATGAATCCCCCAGGAAAAAAAACCGCAGGGGAAAACTCCCCTTTAAAACCCCGTTAAAGATTGACTTTGAAAATTCTTTTTCAGTGCTTAAAAGAAGCGAGTAAAAAATTTCGCGTGTTTTAACCCTCCCAACGAGGTTTTACATGGGAAATAATGAAATAAAACTGAGGGAAATTTTGGAAGCGTTTTGGGCGAAGAAAACGCCCCAAAAACCCTTTGGCCCAAAAAACCTCCCAAAAAACGTTTTTGTGAAAAACCCTTACGGGTTTTTGCTGGCACTTGTAGGTTCCATAGAAAATTAGTAGCTGGGGAAACCGAAAAGGGTTTCCCAGCAGGCCCCCGCGCACAAAAGCTGAAAATGGGGGAAAATCTTTTTAAACCGGGGGGGCCACAGACAAAAAAAAAATTTTGAAAAATCTTCCCCGCACTACCCGAAACAAAGAACAAACCTTTTATTGGGGGGTTCAAATTTAAATAATTACCTTTTTCCAACCTCCCTAAAAATCCAACTTTAGAAAAAAACCTTTACGGGCCCCACCCCTTTCGAAACCCCCGGGGGACTCCCTGAACTTTTTTTTTGGCAAAAATGCGGTTGGCAAAATTTTTAGCTTTTCAAGTGAATGGGGCAAATAAAAAGTGGTACGGGTTTTTGGGGCTTTTTTTTTATAGTGTTCTTTTCACTTTGTTTTTTTCATCAGTACGGCCATGTCTACACAGCACGGATTTTGTTACTGAGGGTTTCCTAAACCTAAAACCGTCTGGGGGGAAAATAAAAACATGTTGTATATTCCGGCCGGGGATCCTTTTAGCCCCCAATGTCCCGGGGCCCCCAGGAATCAAAAAAAAACCCAGGGATTTTTGCGCAAATCAACGGGCAGGGGCCCCGCGAGGGGGAAAATTTGCTGTGGGAAATTTTGGATGGTATTTTCACATTGTTTTGTAAACATAGCCAACAATTGTTTTCCAAAATGCAACATGCTGTGGGTGTAACATTTTTTCAGGCAGTGCGTAGCTTTTTTCTCCTTAGGGTTGTTCCCCATGGGTCTTTTTCGGCGCCATTTTCGCCACATTTTTTTCGCTCAAAATTACGGGCGAGATCGCCCCAAAAATTTACGGTAATCCATATTTTCTCACAGAGAAACTATGGATTACGCCTCCTCTCCCGTTTGAAACAATAGGGATCGTTTTGAACCGCGGGGGAGTTTTGTGACATGTTTTTTTACTTGCGGCAAATAAAACGCCCGAGTAATGAAATGTTTTTGGGGCCCAGGGAGCTGCGGGACCCCCCCCGACCCGGTGAATACGTGCTGATCACCCGCGAGCTCCCGAAGGACACGATCATTGCGGCGCTTTACTGAAACCACCACATTTACATGGGGTAACATCCCCTTATGGGATTTATTTATTGTCCTTTTTTTGCTTTTGAAAAATCTTTGTGGAAAATACATGATGGATCACATAATTTGAGATGGAGAAGGAACGTACCATGAAAAGATGGATCAAAAATGCATGTGACGGTAAAAAGGTTTTTTGCAAAAAATACTATGAAAAAATGCACAAAGCCCAAAGTTTGGTTCACATCTGAGATTCCGAATCTCTGGTGCAGAGGTGAAAACTGACCCATAAGGATCCATTTCACAAAAGGACACCCAAAAAAAAAAAAAAAAAAAGGGGCCCAACGGACCCTTTTTGATTCCAAAGGGGTTTTGCGGGGTTTTCCCTAAAGGTTTTCCGTAGTTTAGACGGGAAAAAAAAAAGTAGCGCTTGAAAATTTTGATGGGAAAATTTCCCAAGAGGTTTCGAACCCCAACCTCCAAAAGCTTTGTTTTTGACCAAACCTAAAAGGGGAAAGGGTTTTCAGTTTTGAAGCAAATTTTTTTTTGTTGGGGCAAAAAAAAAGCTATGCAAAATATAATTGTGAAGGTGCCCTCAATCACACTTTTCTAGTTCTGGTTCACGTGTTGCATTTTTTTTTAACGCACCAAATTGAAGTTCATTGGTTTCTATGGGGAAAAAAGTGAGTTTTAGACCAAAACCCGGGTTTTAAAACATGGGGGGCCCTCTGTATGTTTTTTTTTTTTCAAAAATATTTTTAATGACATTTCCCAAAAAAAAAGGGGACTTCACATGGTTATTGGGAAATGCCACAGGTACACCTGAAAAAACACCTTTATTAGCGTTGTTTTAACGTATGCGCTTCCAAGTGCGTATTGGGAATGAAGGGGCCCGCTTTTTGCCCTCATCTTTGGGATGGGTGGCTTTCTCTTACAGCTCCCCGGGTTTTAAAATTTAGTACTGTACTGTGTCAGCACCCATACAACTGCTGGCATTTGAGGTTGTGGAAAACACGTTTCCAAATGCTACATCACACAAATTAAAAAATTGTAAAAGGTGGGTTTTTTTAGTACATGTGTTTACCATGTGCTGCTGTGGCATAATGGCATTTGTAGTTCCATGTTTCACAGCAGCTAGCAGCTGTGGGACAAGTGCCAGCATGCCATATCACACATGTAATAATTGTATGGGCGCTGATTAGTACATGTGTTTAACATGTGCTGCTTGTAGTTCCATATTTCACAGCAGCTAGCAACTGTGGAACAACAAGTGCCAGCATGCCACATCCCCAAAAATGTAAAAATTTTATTTTCTGATTAGTACCTGGTTTTTCCCGGGGGCTGCTGTGGCTTTCTGGCACTTGTTTGTTCAAAGTTTCAAGCAGTTAGCAGCGTGGAAAAAACATGCCAGCATGCCACAGCACACATGAAAGACAGAAAGTGATTGATCTTTTTTAAACGGGGTAAAGATAGCCCCAAAAAAAATGTAAAAACTTTCCCTGCACTATCCAAAAGTTTAAAAAAAAAAGTTTTTGCTGGGGTTACATTTAAAAAATGTTCCCGTTGCAACTTACATACAAATTTTAACTTTTAAAGGGAATGTGTAATCAAAAAAAGACTTTTTGTTTAACTCCCCATTTTTATGTTCAACACATTTTTAAAGAATTTTTGGTTATTTTTTTTTTTTCATTTTTCAGATCACTTTTTTTTTTTAATCATTTTTTTTTTTAAATTAAATTTTTAAATCCTTGGGAGTTTTCACCCAACCTGATAAAATTTTCTACACTTCCCGTTCTGTAGAGAAAAGGGTTCTCAGTAGTCCCGCCCCGTTATCACACAAAGAGGGTCAAACTGAAAGGGGACACCAGTTGAATTTGAAAACACAGGATCCCTAGTCACAAGAGGGGAAAAGGGCACAGTTCACCCCTTTCACCTCCCTGCACACTGATTTTTCCCAGGTTCCCCGAGATTTACCAGAAAAAAAATTTCCCATAGGGAAATCAATGGGACTGATAAAAACTTAAGGCTCCCATGTGTATGAAGCTGCTGTAAAGCATCTCTCCGAGCTTTCTAAAGCAGTACAAAACAAGCCCTAGTGGCCAAAGTGAAAAATGCAAGACTTAAGAATTTTTAAAAAAATTGAAAAGGATATAAAAAAAATAAAAAAAAAACCCAAAAAAAAATGTGTTAAACAAAAAAATGGTATCTATCATACATAAAAAAATTTTTGGGGGATCTGGGTTCCAATTTGATAAAAAGATTAAGTCCCACGACTTTCAAAGTGATCTCAAAATGGGGGCAGTCCTATGCTTTTTACCTTCAATCGAGAAATCTGCAAGTGCTATCATACATAAAAGTTTTTTCATTTGTGATAGATAGCATAAAGTTTTCTTTGGGGGTTTTCCCGTATGTATTGCCCTTTAAACATAAAAATGGAATTTTAAAAAATGACTCATTTTTTGATGACACATTCCCTTTAAGAATAAACTCGTCCCCTACCCATTCGTAACCGGGGATTTTTTTGTATTCATATAAAGAAAAAACTCAATTACTGCCATTAGAGGGTTTGTATGACTTTTATCTGATGCAGTGTCCGGCATGCTGAATACTATACACACCAATAAGGCTCAACTTGCATTTCCGCTTCCACTCCTGGGCCTCCAGCACTGGGGGGGGTTATACTCTGAGCTCCCATTAAAATGAACAGAGAGAGTGTTATACTTGTGTGGACACCTCTCCCTTCTGTAATGATGGCTGCCAAAGAACCCCTTATCTCAAGATAGATCTGGGTCCCAGAGGGAACCCCCCCCTGCACCCATAGATTTTTATGGCTATCCAAACCCAATGCACCATTAATGACCGAGATGCAAATACTCTTTTTAGCAACACCGGAGATATAGTCATGTTCATTTAAATAATTTTGGCAGATATCATCATTCTATGTTTTATGAACCAACTTCCATCCGTTCTTGTCATGCGGAGGTCTTGTTATTGGGGGGCACCCCGCTATTTGTTAACCCTGCTTTACATTTATGTTATCATTCTAAAGTTTTCTCGGTTGTGACACCAGGATATTGTACTTGCATTTTTCCGGCATAAAAGAGGGCGAGTGTTGTTCGCTACTCAAGCTTTTTCTCCCTATGACCTTGCTGTGCTGGAACTAGAGAAAACTATTTCTGGGATTCCTGAACCGGTCTTGGCTTTGGATACTTACGGGTTTTGACACTACAAAAACGATAAAAAACAAAGGAACTTGCTTAAAGGAAACACAATTGTGTCCTCTATTCAAACACAACAGCTAAACCATTGTAAGGGTGGTAATATAACATGCAGGTAACATGACCAGGCTTGGACTGACCCAGGAGGCTGCATCCCCTCAGGTCGTATAGCTACAGACCGTTGGATCCCCCTATAGGCTGCCTGGCTGCGCTATAGCACAGACCTGGTGCCCTTAGCAGCCCCTCATGCAGCCAGTAGAACCAGTAAATTCAAAAATGAAACTGATAAACAGGCTAAGGTAAGATGAAACGATGTAGGTTGGTAGCCTTCAGGGGGAGAGAAACGGGGTTTTGTAGCTATAGCACCACACTGGGGCCTATCAGGGGGAGGGAAAAAAGGTCTGTACTATAGCGACCACGCTGGCGCCTATCAGGAGAGATTAAAACGGGTCTGTAGCTATGCGACCAGAGGGACCTACAAGAGAGAGGAACAGTCTTACTATAGCAACCAGTAAATTTGAAAAGCAAACGAAGGATGAACCAGTTTGGGCACTCTCTCCAAATCAGCCCCTGGCAGCAAGCTTCTTAAAAGCAAAAATTTTTTTTTATTGAAAATAGAAAATAAAAGGTGCATCAAGCAAAAAATCCATTGGACGCCCAAAACGGAGACACACAGAGAAACTAAGTCCTGCGGGTTGGTTGGACCAAGGGTTTTTTGGGGTCACAGACCCTTACTCAGGTACAGCTGATGCATAAGCAATTGCTAAATAACTGCTGGTTAAAAAACTCAAAAGTGCAAAAAATTTAAAAAATCTAATACTAGAATAGTAAACAAGTATAAACAATAAACAAGGAAAAAGTGCAAATGCAATAAAAAAGCATAATAAAGAAAGAAAAAAAAAAAAAAAAAAGGAAAGGAAAGGGGAAAAAAAAAAAAAAAAACAGGGGAAAAGAGAAAAAAAAAAAAAGGAAGAAAAATGCAAAAAACCTAATAGTGTATTGTTGTCCTGTTCGTATTGAACCAAACGGACTCTTTTTTTAAAGGGGGGAAAATCCACCAGCCTCTCCGCAAAAAACTTTCCACTGTTTTCCCCTCCTCGGGCGAAACTAAATCTTTCTATACTATTACGGAGAAAGGCGTAAGTCGCCCCAGTGCTTCAGCCAAAAAAGCTTTGAAACAGCAGGCATTTAAACGCAATTGATGAGGTCGATAAAAAGCCCACAGCATTTTTAGTGACCCCTGTACCCCAAAATACTGTACCCTTTCAAATTTTACAACTGACAAGGTACCAAACATATTTGTGTTGCAATTAAAATAGTTTTGATTAAAAATTTTATTGTTGCTATATATGTAAAGGATGTTGCTTTATCTAATATTGCACATTGTGCGATTTTTTTTCCCCAAAAATAAAAAACCATAGTGCAGGTTTTTTGGTTTGGACATAAAAATTTCACAATGTAAAAAATGTAGATAAAGCAAAATCCCTTTTTTCCCTATAGCAAATAAAACTTTCAGATCAAAACCTAATTAAATTGCAACACCAAAATTGTTTTGTACCCTTGTCAGTTGTTTAAAAATTTTCAAGGGCAGTATGTTTGGGGGTTACAGGGTCACTGAAAAATGCTCCGTAGGCTTTTTTCGGGCACTCATCAACTGATCTGTTTTTAAAAGCTCTGTGTTTCAAAGCATTTGCTGAAACACATGGTGGGGATTTCGTCTTTCTCCAATAGGTATAGAAAAGTTATAGTTTGCCACGAGGAGGAGACACAGTGAGAAAGCTTTTAGCGAAGAGGCGTGGGGATTTTTCCCCCTTGAACAAAATTCCCCTTAGGTTCAATACAGAAAAGGACATACAAATCACTATTTGGTTGTCTGCAGGTTTTTCTCCCTTTTTTTTTTTTTTTTTTTTTTTTTTTTTCTCTTTTCCCTTTTTTTTTTTTTTTTCCTTTTTCCTTTCCTTTTTTTTTTTTTTTTTTTTTTTCTTTTTTTATTATTAGGTTTTTTTTTGCATTTGCATCTTTTTCCCTTTTTTATTGTTTATACTTGTTTACTTGTCTAGTATTAGTATTTTTTAATTTTTGCACTTGTGAGTTTTTAACCCGAGGGTCTATTTTAAACAATTGCATTATGCATGCTGTCCTGAGTAAGGGTCATGGACCCCAAAAGCGTCGGTCCAAAACCTGCAGGGCTTAGCTTGCTCTGTGTGTCTCTCGTTTGGTCTCCATAGGATTTTTTGCTTGCATGCAACCCTTTTTTTAACTCTTTTAAAAAGAAGAATCTTGCTTTTAAGAATTGCTGCCCGGGGTTTATTTGGAGAGAGTGCCCAAAGGGGTTTTATCCCTTTTGTTTGCTTTACAAATTTACGGTGGTAGCGCCCGGAGGTGCTGCAACTCCATGACTGCATATACCGGTGGGCGTATATCGTTTAATACTAAAAAGGGGGAGCGTTTTTTTTCTTTGGTTTGGATATAGCAACCGTGTTGGCAGCCTTCAGGAGAGATGGAAAATTTAGCTATAGCAACCAGCGCGGCAGGCCTTCAAGAGAGTGGAACAGGTTGTCCTTGCGACCACGGGCGCCTTTTAGGAGAGATGGAAAAGGTTTGTAGCTATAGCGACCGCACTGGCAGCTATCAAGAGAGATGGGAAAAGGTTGTAGCATGTAACCCGCACTGGAGCTTATAAGGAGAGATCGAACAGGGTTGTAGCTATAGGCTGCCCGCTGGGCGCATAGCTACAGGGGCCTGTTCAATCTCTTTTCTGAGGGGGGTTGTTCAGTTTCCCCTTTGCAACCTATATAGAATTTAATAAAAACACTCTCTTTTTGTGAATTGTATTCTTTTTTTTTTACACCTTTTTTAATGGAATATTTCATTCCCTGTTAAAGGGGTTGTCTCACTATATTGATTAATCTCACCCAGTCCTGTTTTTTTCAGTTTAACTTTGAATTCAGGGGCGTGTTTACTGACTTCTACTAGGCTGCAGTAGAAGCCGGTTGTAGTATAGAAACCAGCGCTGGCAGCCCATTAGGAGGATCGAAAGGCTGTAGCTATAGTGACCGCATGGCAGGGTTTTCAGGAACTTTTAAAAGGGCTGTACTATAGCGACCACATGGGAGGGTTTTCGGAGAATTGAACAGGTTGTAGCTTAGCGACCAGCACTGGGGGGTTTCAGGAGACATTTAAAAAGGTCTGTAGCTATAGCGACCCCCATGGCAGGTTATCAGGAGACATTTAAAAAGGTTGTGTATAGCGACCAGCACTGGCAGGTTATCAGGAGACATTGAACAGGTCTGTAGCTATAGCGACCAGCACTGGCAGTGTATCAGGAGAGATTTAACAGGTCTGTAGCTATAGCGACCAGCACTGACAGTGTATCAAGAGATATTTAACAGGTCTGTAGCTATAGCGACCAGCACTGGCAGGTTATCAGGAGACATTGAACAGGTCTGTAGCTATAGCGACCAGCGCTGGCAGCCTATTAGGAGAGATCGAACAGGTCTGTAGCTATAGTGACCAGCACTGGCAGGTTATCAGGAGACATTGAACAGGTCTGTAGCTATAGCGACCAGCACTGGCAGGTTATCAGGAGACATTGAACAGGTCTGTAGCTATAGCGACCAGCACTGGCAGGTTATCAGGAGACATTGAACAGGTCTGTAGCTATAGCGACCAGCACTGGCAGGTTATCAGGAGACATTGAACAGGTCTGTAGCTATAGCGACCAGCACTGGCAGGTTATCAGGAGACATTGAACAGGTCTGTAGCTATAGCGACCAGCACCGGCAGGTTATCAGGAGCATTGAACAGGTCTGTAGCTATAGCAAACAGCAATGGCAGCCTATCAGGAGAGATTGAACAGGTCTGTAGCTATAGTGACCTGAGGAGCTGATGCAGCCCATACAAGAGGGGATATCTCAGAATAGGTAGGACACTGTTAATGGACATATGTTTTTATTATTCAGTTGCCCTCCTAGTGGATGGGTGTGTGAACAACTGCTCACTGCACCTGTTATATTTCTCCCAGACTGCACTGGGGCTTATATTGCCTCCTACCGGGATTAGATTATTGTCCAGTCAATGGCCTGTATGTATTTTGGAAACAGTCTAAAACAGAATTCTGTCAAAATCACCTCATTAAATGAACCCCAACGGTTATGTTTCATTATATTTTTTGAGCCTGATAAAAATATACAGATTTATCCGATGTAATTCCAGTATATATTTAGTTATTTATTTCAGAATTCCTTTTAAATATCTCAGCTATACATAAATGCATTGAGTGTGTCCAAGTTAGGCCTAATTCTGCCTTTGCACAATTTTGCAGGAGAAGATGTTTACGTTGTGGGATTCGGGGCTCTTGGCGATCGGTGTGGCCCCTCCGTGTCGTCTGGCGTGCTGTCGGCGGTGATTTCTGTTGGTAATACCCCGGTTATGCTGCAGACATCGTGTGCTGTGCATGGAGGTTCTAGTGGAGGACCACTGTTTTCCGCTGAGTCTGGACAGCTTCTAGGTAATGCATATCCTACCTTTTAGTATTTCTTTTATAGTTTATTGTTTCTAAGGTATCTTTTTATGGGAAGAGCAGTCAAGATTGAGGAGATATTTGCACCTATTTTCTCCTAATCAGGCCGGTGTCAGTGACTGTTTACTGTATGTTGTCCTCCCACTTCAGTAGTTACGTAGCATTGTCACTCTTTCTACAGAGTATAAAAAGTTTCTACATAAACATAGAAAGGGATTCTTTACTGTAAGAGCAGTGAGACTATGGAATTCTCTGCCAGAGGGACTGGTCATGGTGAATTCAATAACCGAGTTCAAAAGGGTTTGGATGCATTTCTGGAGCGTAATAATATAACAAGTTATAGTGACTAGGATTCAGGAGAGGGGTCATTGATCCAGGGATTTTTCTGATTGCCAGATTGGAGTCAGGAAGGAATTTTTCCCTAAAATGAGGACAATTGGCTTCTACCTCATTGGGGTTTTTGCCTTCCTCTGGATCAACACCTTAGCACAACAGGCTGAACTGGATGGATGACTTGTCTTTTTTTAGCCTTACAAACTATGAAACAACTATGAAATTATGAAACTGACCCCCTACCAGTCACAGCAGTACTTTCCATGAGCGGTCACTTTCCTTTCTTTCCGCAGTGGTCACAGCAACTCCTCTTTTCATCAGTAGTCAAAAAACTAACCCCTCAACGTTGTTACAGAAGCCCTCCTTGTCCCAATAGTCACGGCTCCTTTCTACTCACAGTAGTCACCACAGTCCTTATCCCCCAGCACTCAGTCTAGTGCCCTTCATTTTCCTGGGGCTTATTTTCTAGAAATTGTAAAGGAACAGCTTTATTTAACCCCTTAGGCTTTGTTCACACGGCTTAACTGCGGGGCGTAATTCCGCCCCGCAATTACGCCGTGTGGACGGGGGCGGGGCGGGAGCGGGGGGCCGGCACCTCGCCAGCCCATAGACAGTCATTGCTAGCGGCGCGTATACACCGCTAGAAAGTGACATGTCAATTATCTCCCCCCGCGGCGTATTCGCCGAGCAGGGAGAGGAGACGTAATGCATAGTTCTCTATGAGAGCTGTGGATTACCGTAATGACTGGGACCGACTCAGCCCGTACTTGGCGCACTCTGACACGTAAGAACGGACTGAAGTACGTCCCAGAATAACCCGTGTGAACATGGCCTTAAAGACCGGGCGTCTTTTTTTGGTGACACGTTTGTTTTTTCCTCCTCGCTTTCTGAAAGCCATAACTTTTTTATTTTTCCACCTACATAGACACATGAGGACTTTTTTTTTGCGGGACAAGATGGACTTTCTAATGATGTTACTCACTGTACTATAGAATATACTGGGAAACCGCAAAAAAATTCCAAGTGGGACAAATTGTGAAAAAAAAGTATTTTCGCCATGTTTGCGGGAGTTTTGCTTTTACGGCGTTCAATCTTCATTCAATACAATGTGTTTTCTGTTTTCTACAGGTTGATACTGGCAATACCAAACATGTAGGGTTTCCGTTATGTTTTGGTACCGTAATAAAATTCCAAACTTTTTCTATTCTTGAAATTTGCACTGCGGCGCCAGTTTGTGCGACCAATAACTTTTTTTTACTAACACCTACGGACGTCAGTGAGGGGGCATTTTTTTGCGGGCTGAAGGGCACTTTTTAGCGCTCGCAGTTTGGCATGCATGCGACTTTTTTGATTACTTTTATTCCATTTTTTAAGTGACGTAAAATGACCAAACAACGCAATTTTAGCGATTGGAATTTTTTTTCTTCTAAGGTGTCCGGCGTACGGGATAAATGATGTTATATTTTTATAGATCGGGCTTTTTGGGACGCGGCGATAGCAAATATGTGTAACTTTTTTATTGTTTTTATTTGTAAAATGGGGAAAGGGGGGGATTTGAACTTTTAATACTTTTTTTTTTTGTACTGTAAAACTTTATTTATTTATTTTTTTACTTTAACATTGAGGCCACCTATGGTGCTTGACCACTAGGTGGCGCGATTGTCAATACAGTCTAATGAGACTGTACCAAGATGGCGGTTTCCCCACTTCCTGTCTGCAGACGGAAGTGGGGCAAACCAGGACATGGGAATGACGGGAGCGTTCACAGGGCTCCCCGCTGCCATGTCCGGGGGTTGGATTGCTGCAGCTATGCTGTGACGGTGCCAATCACCCTCAAGATCGGTGCGGGGCACCGATCTTAATTCATTCAGACGCCGCAGCCATCTTTGCCGCGGTGTCTGACGGGTTAAACAGCGCGGGCAGGCGACGCGGAGCGATCCCCCTGCAAAGCACCTTATGGACCCTGGGACGTACACATACGTCCGAGGTCCTTAAAGGGTTAAAATTGTTATAATGTTTCTGAGAAGCTCTTACACTAGAAAAGTTACAGATGTCCATGCAGTTCAGCCTATTGTGCTATAGTGTTGATCCAGAGGAAGAAAAGAACCCCCGTGAGGTAGAAGCCAATTGTCCTTATTTTAGGGAAAAATTCCTTCCCAACTCCAATCTGGCAATTGGAATAAACCCTGGATCAGCGACCCTACTCCTATAACTTGTTCTATTATTACATCTAGAAATGTATCCAGACCCTTCTCCAGAATCCTGGTCACTATAACTTGTTCTATTATTACATCTAGAAATGTATCCAGACCCTTCTCCAGAATCCTGGTCACTATAACCTGTTATATTATTACATCTAGAAATGTATCGAGACCCTTCTCCAGAATCCTGGTCACTATAACTTGTTATACTTTTACATCTAGAAATGTATCCAGACCCTTCTCCAGAATCCTGGACACTATAACTTGTTATATTATTACATCTAGAAATGTATCCAGACCCCTCTCCAGAATCCTGGTGACTACAACTTGTTATATTACATCTAGAAATGTATCCAGACCCTTCTCCAGAATCCTGGTCACATATTATTACATCTAGAAATGTATCCAGACCCTTCTCCAGAATCCCGGTCACTATAACTTGTTATATTACTACATCTAGAAATGTATCCAGAGCCTTCTCCAGAACCCCGGTCACTATAACCTGTTATATTATTACATCTAGAAATGTATCCAGAGCCTTCTCCAGAATCCTGGTTACTATAACTTGTTATATTATTACATCTAGAAATGTATCCAGACCCTTCTCCAGAATCCTGGTCACTATAACGTGTTATAATATTACATCTAGAAATGTATCCGGACCCTTTTTGAACTCTGTTAGTGAATTCACCATGACAAGTTCCTCTGGCAGAGAGTTCCACAGTCTCACTGCTCTTACAGTAAAGAATCCCTTTCTATGTTTATGTAGAAACTTTCTTTCCTCTAGATGTAGAGGATGCCCCTTTGTTCTGGATACAGCCCTGGGTATAAACAGATCTTGAAAGAGATCTCTAAATTGACCTCTGAAATATTTAAACATATTTATTATGTCCCTGAAGCCGTCTTTTCTGTAAGCTAAATAACCCTAATCTTGCTAATCTTTCTGGGTATTGCAGTCCACCAGTCCTTTTATTATTTTTGTTTGAACCTGTTCAAGCTCTACAATGTCTTTCCTGTGAACTGGTGCCCAAAGCTGTACACAATATTCCATGTGTGGTCTAACTGGTGATTTGTATAATGGGAGAATAATGTTCTCATCATGTGCATCTATGCCCCTTCTAATGCACCCCATGATCCTATTTGCTTTGGCTGCTGCTGCCTGACACTGGCTGCTACAATTAAGTTTACTGTCCACCAGGATTCCCAAGTCCTTCTCCATGTCACTTTTACCCAGTGTTTTTCCATTTAACATGTAATCATGTAATGGATTTCTCTTCCCCATGTGCATAGCCTAGCATTTATCTGTATTAAACCTCATCTGCCATTTCCTTGCCCAGGCCTCCAAATTATCCAGATCACTTTGCAATAACACCTTATCCTCTATTGTGTGGATTCCTTTACAGGATCCTTAATCACTGTCAGAGAGGTTGTGACAAAGTCTCTCAGCCTCTTGTGTCACTTTAGGTCTCAGGTTACTGCTTTGCACCTGTGACTTAATATGGTTGTTGCTCTGTGCCTCCATGGGTCCTTGTCCCTATTACACCACTACCTTTTACAGAAACATGACAACCCTCAGCACATAATGGTGCAAGTGTAATTTGCATAACAATTGCTACAGGGGTCCATTCCCAAGTCACAGAGCAGGGAATGCAGTCCTAGTCCATGTCCTTTAACCCTTTAAGCTGAACGCCTGAAAAGTAGTTAAAGACCAGAACATTTTTTTAGTTTTTGCCTCCTTGTGTTTCAACAGTTGTAACTTTTTTATTTTTTCAATGACGCAGTTGGATGAGGCCTCGTTTTATTCCGGACGAGTTGTACTTTATGGGGGAATATTTTAAGTTCACTTATAAATAATTGCTAAATAAAAAATAAAAAAATGTAATTTTTTTTTGTTTTTGTTTACATTTTATTTTACACCATTCACATTTCACACTTAATAACTTGTTAGATTAATTCTACAGGTTATTACGGTCATGTGGATACCTAATATGTGTAGAATTTTTTTGTGTATGTAATGTATGCACAACTATTTTTTTAAATATTTATTTTTATTATTTTTATTATTTATCCCATGAAGGGAGTACTGTTTTACATTTCTTTTTTTTTTTACACGTAGTAATGTATTAGCATATTTATATATGCTAATACATTATAATCTGTGTCAGTCTGACACAGGCAGTGATCAGGACAGCACACAGTCTGCCCTGACTGTAGGCTTGTTACACAAACAGCCCTGGGACTACTCTAGGTCCCCAGGGCTGACTGTGCAGCCGTTCCCCGGGCTCTGTCGGGTCACCGGGTGTCCTGATCACCCGACAGAGCAGGGAAACCCTTGGATTGTGCTGTGGTGATGATCCGCCGCAATCAAAGGGTTAAAGCACCGGGGAGCGGAGGTTCCCCCGCTTCCCGGTGATCGCAGGAGATGCTCTGGGATCAGGGTTGTGTAGTACAGCCCCGATCTCAGCGCAGCTGCGGCGCCCGGAGCCGCAAACTCCGATGTCTGCAGCGACGCCAAGAGACGTCGCTGTAGACAAACGACCAGCACCAGCCGACGTCAAGATGGTGGGCGGTCGTTAAGGGGTTATAGGGGTTGTGTGAGAAACCAAAAAAATAAGAACATATAGTGCAGTAATACTAAGGATAAGCAGTCACTATCTGTCACTATACAGTGTGTGAACGACTTATAAACTCTGTTATCACATATTATTGCCATGTTGGATCTTTCTCCTCTCTGGACATGTATATATACAGCCCTGAGTCTCCTTCTGCTCTGCAGAGCCTTCCCTCATACCACAATTCTGTCAGTTCAGGTCGGTTATGACATTAACCAGGAGGTAACTCACAGAGCCTGTCCTACTTCCTGTAGGACAGGTTTCTGCTGAGGAAGGAGCCCGGCGGCCATTTTGTTCTTCTATAATGATTATCCCCAGACAAAACGAGCAGACTTTTCTAATTAAAGGTATTTAGGAATTTTTCCATTATGACATGTAGTTTATGTATTCAGTTTTCATCTTTTCTCGGAGAACCCCTTTAAGCATCTTTGAGGAACTGTTTAATACGAGCTACAGTAACAGAGTTACAGTAACTTCTTATGACAAGGTACCGAATACTTTGTTAAAAGGATTGTCCCACTTCAGACACCGATGGCATATCTTTGAGATATATTGTCAATGTCCCATAGGTGGACCCGGACCTATCTCTAGAAAGAGCCTTGAAACCTCACCCATCTGAATGGAGAGGTGACCGAGATTCTTCTTTTGAAATGAGTGGAAATTCCAAGTACAGCCGAGTGGCGCCACTTCTAGCCATGCGCCATCTATGTCTGAAGTGTAACAACCCTATAAGTCTTCAATGTTTCACTATGGTAAACAGGATTAAACAGGGGCATAACTATAATTTGGAACAGAGAGGCATGGATCGCACATCCTCACACTATATGTTGATCTACTGCTTCTCAACAAAACTTTACAAAAATGAACAGGAGGTTCTTAGTATACTTTTTGATCTAACAGTATAGGCCCACTTCATGGCGACCTCTATAAAATGGGTCCTTACACTAATGGGGACAGCACTGCATGGCGGCCACCACCACAGCAACAACCACACAGATGAGGGGACAGCCCAGTGGCCCTACAGCCCCACTACTGCCGGACCTAGCCCCTTGGCTCTGGGCTGCACCAGCACAGCATCACAGCAGCAATGGCCGCCACACAACACCACCACCAAGAAAAGGAAAGGTTGACACAGCTTACCTCTCCTGGGCTCCCTGCAAGCAGAGTGAAAGGAAACAGGGCATTAACCCTTACACCAGTGTTTCTCAACTCCAGTCCTCACGCTCCACCAACAGGCCAAGTTTTCAGGATCTCCTCAGTATTGCACAGGTGATGTCATTACTGTCAGTGCAGTCTGTTGGAGATCCTGAAAACATGACCTATTTTGGTGCTTCTTGAGAGCCTGAAAACAGACGTTGGTGGGGTCCAAAGGACTGGATTTTAAAACACGCCTTTCAGAGACTACTGCTAATTAAAAAAACCTGGGCCCCAAAAGGGGGGTGCACACTGGATCGACCCTCCCCTTTGGACCAGGTTTTTTTTAATTAGCAGTATCTGATAAGGATTAATGCCCTTTAAACTTTTAGTCTGCTTAGTTTAAGAAAAGAAAGCTTTAGGGGCATAAAAATTTTTAAAAGGGCAATATGAGATCTTCCAAAACTTTTTTATGCCAGGGTGTTCTGAACAAGGGGCATCCTCTACGCTTGGGAACGAAAGTTTCTAATAAAAATAGAAAGGGGTTCTTTACTTTAGAGCATGAGACTGTGGGAAATCTCTGCCAGAGGAACTTTCATGGTACTTACTAACAGATTCGGGTTGGATGCATTTCACAGAATGTAATAAAAACCTGCCAAATGGGAGGACCAGGGATTCAGGAGGAAGGTATGCCTTTGATACAGTCTGCTTAGTTTAAGAAAAGAAGTTTAGGGGGACCAGTAATTATTTTAAAGGTCTTGGGGACTCTCTAAAATTTAATACCAGAACAAGTTTTTAGGAACCAGGATTCTGGAGAAAGGGTTTTTATACATTTCTAGAATGTAATTTAATTAGAACATAGTTATTAGAGGACCGGTGACTTCTGAGAAGGGTCTGATACATTTCTAGATGTAATATAACAAGTTATAGTGACCGGGATTCTGGAGAAGGTCTGGAGACATTTCTAATGTAATAATGTAACAAGTTATAGCGACCAGGATTCTGGAGAAGGGTCTGGATACAATTCTAGATGTAATAATAGAACAAGTTATAGTGACCGGATTCTGGAGAAGGTCTGGGTACATTTCTAGATGTAATAATAAACAAGTTATAGTGACCAGTATTCTGGAGAAGGGGCTGGATACATTTCTAGATTTAATAATAGAACAAGTTATAGTGACCAGGATTCTGGAGAATGGTCTGGATGCATTTCTAGATGTAATAATAGAACAAGTTATAATGACCAGGATTCTGGAGAATGGTCTGGATACATTTCTAGATGTAATAATAGAACAAGTTATAGTGACCAGGATATGAGAAGGGTCTGGATACATTTCTAGAAAGTAATAGTAGAACAAGTTATAGTGACCAGGATTGTGGAGAAGGGTCTGGATACATTTCTAGATGTAATAATAGAACAAGTAAGGGCTAGTTCACACGGCTTATTGCCGACGTAATTGCGGGGATGGATTTCGCCCCGCGATTACGCCGGCTGCCGTGCAGCGGGGGCGGGGTAGAAGTCCGGCAGCTCGCCGGCCCTATACACATTCATTATCCATGGTGCGTACACGCCATAAATAATTCACATGTCACTTTCTCCCCCCCGCGGTGTATTGCGCGAGCGGGGAGAGGAGAACTGTGGATTACCGTAATGACTGGGGCGGATTTCAGCCGTATTGCAGCGCAAATACGGCGCGCAGTACGGCTGAAATCAGTCCCGTGTGAACGAGCCCTTATAGTGACCGGGATTCTGGAGAAGGGTCGTTGATCCAGGGATTTATTCTGATTGCCAGACTGGAGTCGGGAATTTTTTCCCTAAAATGAGGACAATTGGATCCTGCCTCATTGGGGTTTTTTGCCTTCCTCTGGATCAACACCTTAGCACAACAGGCTGAACTAGATGGACATCTTGTCTTTTTTCGGCCTTACAAACTATGTAACTATGCTTGCAGGGAGCCCAGGAGAGGTAAGCTGTGTCAACCTTTCCATTTTTTGGTGGTGGTGCAGTATGGCAGCCATTGCTGCTGTGATGCTGTGCTTGTGGGGTGGTGCAGCCCAGAGCCGGGCGCTAGGTCTGGCAGCAGTGGGGCTGTTGGGCCACTGGGCTGTGCCCCTCATCTGTGTGGCTTTTGCTGCGCCGGTGGCCGCCATGCAGTGCTGCAACCATTTAGTGTAGGGATCCACTTTATAGAGGTTGCCGTGAAGTGGCAAGTGTGCCCATACTAAGAACCTCCTGTTCATTTTTGTAAAGTTTTGCTGAGAAGCATTAGATCAACGTATAGTGTGAGAATGTGTGGTCCATAGCTCTCCCTTCCAGATTTGAATACATAACTATAATTTATAGGGCATCACAAAACCTAATGACATGAAACTGAAATAGCAACATAATAAGCAGTAATCAAAGATTTGGATGACAGGGCTATATAGCAGAGAACGTGTAAATACAGAATGTTATCCAGCACTTGGTTATATGCATTAATAAATCTAAATTTTATTACCCATTTTGAAAAAGTATAAAAACAAAGTACGGTAGATATACAAAAGACACATATCCGACGCGTTTCATGTCCGCGATGCTCATGGAGGTAGCGTGCTATGGGAAGGGGGGGGGGGGGGCTGCACAAAAACCATAATGAATAGAGGGGCTTTCTGGATCCTCACTATGGATACCAGATTAATTTTCATTGCAGGAAGTTTCAGTCGATTTGAGGTTACATTGATCCAATTATTAGATTAATTATGCTATTGTTAGAGCAGGTGTTGATTATAAATTATAACCAGGGTTAAAAATCACCTGTATTCAGAGTTAACATATATAATGGGATTTCCGGTGTTCACACGTTACGCTATGATTAAGGGTCCATCTTGAGACCTGAAACGCGTCGGATATGTGTGTCTTTTGTATATCTTTGTTTTTTAGACTTTTTAAAATGGGATAATAAAAGTCAGATTTTTTAATTTATATTCCCAAGTGCTGGACAACCTCCTCTATTTATAAGTTGTCTTCACACCTGTGGCCAAGTGATATCTTCCGTGGACCGGAAAACTGGTTCTTCAAAACGTCATGAAGAGTTGGGGAGCAAACGTGCTATTTTTTTTCTTTATATGGTAAATAGCAGAGAACCCATGTTAGTGCTAGATAGCAGAAATCCACCAGCTTGTTATTGTCTAACAACAGGGGTCTGCAATGTCGGCTCTCCAGCTGTTGGGAAACTACATCTCCCATCATGCCCACTGATATAGATTATATAAATGCATGATGGGAGTTGTAGTTTCCCAACAGCTGGAGAGCCGACGTTGCAGACCCCTGGTCTAACATAAAGTTAGGAAATTCTTGCACCTGAGTGGGCCTGCTATACCTTTGGGCCCCATAGCAGGGTTATACGGATCTCATGGGAGAAGGAGTAGTACTTTTGAAACTTTCCCTTTTGCCAAAACAGACTGTTCAGCCCAGAGTTGCTCATCCCTGTGTTCAGCCCAGAGCATAGTCCTGTCGTAGGCCTTGGTGTAGCCTTGCATTTCTCACCATCAGCCCGCTGGCAAACAGGCCTGCCGCTCTGAAACAGACGAAGCAGGTCGTCGTGGCACTACATGCGGTCACGGCTGCACCCCTACTTTTTCTGTGCTCACCTTATCCAAAAATACAAAGGGAATAAACATGGTAATAACTAAGGGCAGGGAGAAATGCCAGCAAGAACTGTAGGGCTGTCCTTTCCTGAATTAATCATAGGATGTTTTCTCATTACTTTGGCATTTTGCCCCATGTACCCATCTTGGCATGCTTCCATAAAGCACCTTCTGCTGGTAGGTAGTTCCCTAGGCAGCATAAAGCTTCCTGTCTTCATACATGTGTTATTCTTATAATTTATATCACAACTATAGGATATTCAAGAAGAATAAATATTATATCTCGCTTTTTCTTGTAGGTATTGTTGCAAGTAACACGAGGGATAACTGCACAGGTGCCACGTATCCCCACTTAAATTTTAGCATTCCCATTACTGTTGTCCGGGCTGCCATTCAGCGGTATAGGCAATCCGGGGATTTACGAAGTTTTGGAGAACTTAACAAGGCAGGACACGCGATTCAAGATGTCTGGCGTCTGCAAAGATCACCTGGGAAAGTCCCGCAGAGCAAGCTCTAAGCAGCATACAAGTCCTTCACTATTACGTGGCATTAATACTACTTGCATATATCATCTAGATTGAAACTTACTGTATTAATTATTGGAATAGCGGTTCAAAATTGTGGCATCAGTTTACTTTCTAAGTTTCAAGGTTCGACAATAAAGTGACAAACCCTTTACCCCAATGAAAAAATATTTTTATAGCCTTAAGTTGGGTTAGAAAATCAGAATTGTTGTGTTTTTGGTCTTGTTGATGTCTTGTATAAATCACAAATAATCTGTTAAGTTTTTGATGGATAATACAAAGAAAATTCAAAATGCTTTTTAACAATTGTGTTGACTAGCTTAAGACTTGAGACGTGCATATATTCATTCCAAGCATGGCCACCATGTAATATTACTCTTACCCTCAAGCACCTGATTGACCAGAGGTCATTCTGTAGAAAGGAAGAGGATGTGACTGTGGCCACCACCTATCGTGCATGCTGTCTCCTGTGCTATCTAGATATATATGTTACCTGCCATTGTAATTCTGCCTGGGATGATAAGGAGACTGCTGAGAAGTGATCTCTACAGAACAGGATGCTTCAGCCCATTATTTATAATAATAATTTTTAATCATAATTTTTATTTATATAGCACCAACATATTCCGCAGCACTTTACAATTATTTGGTTTGGTCCCCATTCACATCTTGTTTTACACCCTGTTCGTGGTATACATCGGGATATTGTAAAAGTTTATCCAGACAAATACCACAAACAAGGTGCAAAAACAAGATGTGAATAGGGTGTTAGTGGTCACAGAGAGACCTGAAAGATTTGAGGATTTATTAAACAGACAGTAGCTTGAAAAATTAAAAAGCTTACGATTTAGAATGTAAATCTTTTTTCCCTTAGTCCTGTCAACGGCACAATGATGGGGATTTCTCTGCCCTGTGGACTGATAGGACAGATTAATTTTTAATGAGCATGACACTGTTTAAATACATACCAAGACTCCTTCTTCTTGTGTATTATTTAGTACTGTAGACTGTGAAGCCCTGTGCTGCTGACAGGACTAAGTGAAAGCAGAGTTACATTATAAATCCTGTGAACAGCACAATAATGGGGATTTCTCTGTTCACAGGTTTTAGAATTTAACTCTCTTTTCACTTAGTCCTGACAGCAGCACAAGACTCCACAGTCTACAGTACTAAATAATACACAAGAGGAAGGAGTCTTGGTACGTATTTAAAGAATATCATGCTCATTAAAAATTCCATCTGTCCTATCAGTCCACAGGGCAGAGAGATTATTATTATTATTTATTTTAAAGCACCATTGATTCCAGGACGCTGTACATTCGAGGGGGTTACATACATAAGTCAACGAGTACAGTGATAAGGGATAATGACAATTGGCACGACAGAGGGAGAGAGGACCCTACCCGCGAGGGCTTACAATCTACAAGGAGGGGGAAAGAGACAGGAGGTGAGGGGCAGACATGTTTGTGGAGGAAGTAGTGACAACAAGGTTAGTGTAGGTCAGTGTTCCCCAACTCCAGTCCTCAAGGCACACCAACAGGTCATGTTTTCAGGATTTCCCACAGAATGCACTGACAATAATGATATCACCTGTGCAGAATGCACTGACAATAATGACTTCACCTGTGCAATGCTAAGGAAAGCCAGAAAACAAGACCTGTTGGTGTGCCTTGAGGACTAGGGTTGGGAACCTCTGGTGTAGGTTATAGGCAAGCCTGAAGAAATGGGTTTTCAGGTTGCTTTTGAAGCTGGTGAAAGTGGAGGAGAGTCTGATGTGTTGGGGCAGTGAGTTCCAGAGTGTGGGTGAAGCACAGGAGAAGGATTTAGAAATGGAATTTTTGATGAACATGATACTCTATAAATGCGTGTCAGGACTCCATCCTCTTGTATATTATTTAGTACTGAAAACAGATTTACATTCTAAATCCTGTCAGCAGCACAATGATGAGAACATATCAAGTAGAACCATAGGGAGGGACCTCATGTACAGATTTCAAAATCGTGCTCCCGAAGGAAGTTTCTCCTAGACTCTGTCATGCCAAACCAATAATGTCAGTAATGACCTGGCGGTGGTACTACATATCAAGGCTATTTCGGCTGTGGAGGTGGACTGAACTTTGTTGCTGTGAGCTCTCAAAAATGGAAGTGAATCCAGACCTTTAGCTATATCACTCTGCAAATCCATGTGACCTACGTCCCACAGGACAGAAGAAAATGGAAAGGGGGGAGTCTTGGCAGCAAACTCAATTAAATAAAAATAAAATGTGTCCGATCAGTCTGCAGGGCTGAAACATCCCCATCATTGTGCTTCTGGCAGGGACATAGCAGAATTTTTTTTTTTTTAAATATGAAAAAAAGTTATACTTAAAAACTAGACTTATACAAAAGGTGATTTTCTGGTGATACATTCTCTATAAAGAGTTCCATGGCTGTTAAGCAATGTATATGAATCTATACTGATTCACCCGTCCAGGCCATTAATGTCCAGTGCCCCATGGTTCAGTTCTGATGTCTTTATGTAGAAGCTTTCGGTAGTGGGCAGTGGTCAACATGGGTACTAATATTAACTTATTTAGCAGTGTGGGCCACATTAGCTGTCCTGCTGCATTGCACCAAACGGGCTAGCTTCTGCTTCCTACACACATCATCAATGATCCGCTCGTTGGTTCACTGGCCACTTCTGAAAAGGTACAAACCAGTACATACTGGGCAGACCCCAGGAGAACATCATTTTGAATAAATATCAATATAAGACTAAGTCTACACAGCACAGGTTTTCTGTCGAATTTCCGGCAGTTTTAGTATTTCAAAACCAGGAAAAATCAGAACCTTTTGCTGCATAGACAGCAGTGAAAAATCTGTGATGTAGTCTATGTAGCATGGATTTTTTTACGGTTGGTTTCAATATCCGGCGAAATATGCAACATGTTGTATATTCCACCAGATCCTGCTTGGATTTGCCATCGGCCCTGTTACATTCATTGTACGGGGCCGACGGCAAATCCGAAAACCGACCGCGGTTTTAGTGCAAATCAGCCCCAAAAACCGTGGTCCATTGCCATGGTCCAGCAATGACCAAATGCGGTCGGATTTCCGATAGTATTTTATCATATGCTGTGTGTCTTTAGCCTCAGCATCCCAGTTTGACCCTT
Source organism: Phyllomedusa bahiana (assembly GCA_025379985.1). NCBI lineage: Eukaryota > Metazoa > Chordata > Amphibia > Anura > Hylidae > Phyllomedusa > Phyllomedusa bahiana. The sequence continues at coordinate 17,536 of JAODAL010031201.1, read as the reverse complement.
GTCGATGTCACTCACACTTACCCATTTTCCCTGCTCCTAAGGGTCTGTTCATACGGTGTGTCGAATCCGTGTGAACATACGCTTTTAGATACGTGTTTGGATCCGTCGGACCCTAAATGGACCTAAACATGTATCTAATAAATAGCAGTGTGATTTACATTGCTTTTAATATGAGACACACATCGGTGTTCACACGAGTGATCGCTGATGCGTGTCTCATTGCAACTTTCTGATCCGTTCCAAGAACTGACCTGTCAATTCTTGGTCCGAAAAACGCAGCAGGAGCCCTATAATAAACTATAGGGTGCAATCCTGCTGCATCCAACATTCATCTGCATGTTGGATACGTATTGGATCCGTTTAGGATCCGATTGTCGCAGCGTTTTCGGATGCGATTTTTGGATCCAACACAGATCCAAAAACGCCATGTGAACAACCCCTAACACGGCAACATCAGGACTTCTCTTGACAGCTAATATACCCACCTCCCTCCCTTCCACCATCAAGGTCCTGTCTGTCCATAGGCTCAGTTCACACTGCGTTTTTTTGATGTGGAAACCATTTTATCCACAAAAGAGGCATCCAAAAAGGAATCCCATTGTTTTCTGTAGCAAAAACACTCCATTGGGGGACTAGATGCATTGGTTTTTTTTTTTAACCCTTTCCTGTCAGCCATTCATAATAACATGGGTCTAATAATTAGAGATGAGCGAGCAATAAAAAATTTGAGTCTGAGCTGAACGCCGAACCCCATTAAAGTCAATGGGAGATGATATCAATGGGCTCGGCTCGGGTTCGGAGAAAACATAAAGTTCGACGCTGCGTTTTTGGATGCGATTTTCGGATCCGACAAAGATCCAAAAACGCCGTGTGAACAACCCCTAATGCAGCAACTGCAGTACTTCCCTTGACAGCTAATATACCCACCTCCCTCCCCTCCACCATGAAGGTCAATTGGAACGAGATAATTAATTACCCAATTTTAATGTTAAGGCTAATCAGTATTTATAAAAATTAAAGGAGTTGTCTCATTACAAGCTCTCAGCCTAAGTCAGTGAGCCTGGCAGTTGATTTGAGGGGTGGGCTTCTTGTCTGCCTCTTCTCCTCCCTCTTCCCCCCTCCCCTCAGCACACAGAAAGCTCTCCTCCTAAACTTCTATACAGGGGGTGTGGGGGGGGGGGGGTTTCTGCCAGAGTTAACCCTGTGTGCCTGCCTAGGTCTGCTGCAAGCTCTTGCTGCTCGTCTCCACAGTCAGGAGACAGGAGAGAGCTGATCTATGAGTGTGGAGCCAGAGCAGGGGGGATGCAAGTGTTCCTATACCCCCTGCTTAGCATACAAATCTGCACATCTCCAGCAACAAACAGACCCTGTCAGAACAGACACAGGGCAGCTGGGAAGTGTTACTATACTCAGGATGTGTCACTAGTACACCAGAGCATGAACCCTTCACATGCCCCCTGATCTGTATAGTATTAGTATAGTTACAGCTCCACAGACACATCATGATTATAGTAACACACAGGGTCACTGCTGTCACATCTATCTGTGTAGAGAGCAGGAGGAAGCAGGCACACACAGGGTTAATCCAGGCAGCACAGACACAGAAGCCAGAGTCCTCCCTCCCCCTCCCTCCACTACAGAAGCATTCTGTGCAGGAGGGGCTCACTGCTCAGACCTGTATTCAGAAGGTGATGAGTCATACAGACATGACAGCCAGTGAGATAAGGATCAACAGGTCGGCTGCTATAGAGATTTGAGAAGCTGATGTACTCCTACTAACAGGGCTTACTCAAAATCAGTAGGACATTTGTAATGAACATATATTGCAAAGCTGCTTGTTTTTTAAGGATCTTTTAATTAAAACCCAATCATTGTAGCGAGACAACCCCTTTAAAGCTGTAGATGCAAAGAAAGGGAAGATCTCTCCTCAGGGAGAGCGCCTATATAGGCGTTATAGGCGCTCTCCCTAAGGAGAGATCCTCCCTTTCTGAGCCACTCATTGCCTCCCACTCAGCCAAGCCAGCATCGCTCTGCTCTGTACTGACAAGGGGCAAAACCCCGAAACGGCTGTCTACAGATGGGTGATGCTGGCTTGGCTAAATATCCCCTTTTGTTTTCCAAAGACCCAGTGAGTCAAAAGCGAATTGAGAATTTGTTACATCCAACAGAGGGCGCTTGAGCTTCTCAGCTCCTTGCCCATAATGCCTTGTGAGCTATAAATGCAAGTCACCTAAAAAACCCTACGTTCTTGTCATCTATAACGTAGACCAGCAGATGGCACACTTGTTTCGCAGAAATACCGTCCGTCTAAGCGACGCTCGTTGTTAATATATTCCAAGGTAACACACTAGAAAATGAAATAAATTGTCTGTGCAAAATAATTTCATAGTAAATTAAAAAGACGTCCAGGATATCTATATGTAAATTGAAAGTGAAGTAATTGAGCTAAAGAGGGTGACTGAATCCATTTGTAGGAACGGCACTGACAGTAGGAGGCTGCCTCTGCTCTATTGTGGGTAATGGTGTTCAGCTTTAAATATGTGCCTGTCATTAAGATCTCTTAAGTTTGTAACAATAGCTCGTCCCCCATCCGCACCAGTCGCGGGGTGAGGTGATTGCTTCTAAAGGTGGCGCAATCTGGAGACCAATTTCATTTCTCCGTAAAAAAAAAATGTGATTCATGGAAATCAATAAGGAGCTCCGACGGGGTCGCCCCTCAAAGGGTTAAGATAATATCTAGTTTCTATGGCAACCCAATGCAGAATGCGCAGGTAGGGAATAAACTGTTGTGCGAGTGCATTTAGGCGGCCGCTCGCCCGGCTGATGAGAGGCACAATAAATTGATTTAGTAGCAGTATTTATACAGCCCTCATTTTCATAAACCTGCCAACACTCCTAAGTGTTTGCTAAAATGTGTTCCTGCAGTATAGCCAAATAACACCCTGCCTGTCTATGAAAACCATATGTTACGTATCTGGGAAGGTTACTTTTCTGCATTTCCTCCTAAAGTCAGGCGCTTACCTAGCCATATGTTTCCTGTCTGTCCTTAGGCTCGGTTCACACTGCGTTTTTTTGATGTGGAAACCATTTTATCCACTGAAAAAGGCTTCAAAAAAGGCGTCCCATTGTTTTCTGTAGAAAAAAACACTCCATTGGGAGACTTGATGCATTGGTTTTTTTTTTAACCCTTTCCTGACAGCAGGTCATAATAATATGGCTCTAATAATTACAGATGAGCGAGCACTAAAAAATTCGAGTTCGGGCCGAGGCGAACGCTGAACCCCATTAAAGGGGTTTTGCCACAAAGTAAAATTGACATGGGAAGGTTGAAAATGAAATAATAAACATTTTCATCATTCATCATTATTAAAAATTCTGCACTGTTTTTGTTTCAGCTGCTCCTTTAGTGATCCATTGTTTACAGCTCGTCTACAGGGGATACGACCAGGGCTGTGAGCTCCTCAGTCGTGGTCGCACATGCTCAGACATCACCTCTCTTCTCAGGAGTGTTCAAACCCAGGTGCTGTCACTCTACTCCTGTCCTTTGGACTAGTTAGTAATAAGTCAAACAGTGCAAATAAAAAAAATTAATCCTCAATGAGGTCTGTGCATTGATAAAGAGAAAAAAAAATCCACAGGTTAAGTTCCTGCAGGGATTTGAGCCAAAGACCCTTGTGTTGTAAAGCAAAAATGTTACCTCTGAGCTACATTGTAGCTATTTACAGTTCTACACATAAACAGACCTTTCTTTGACTAGAGAGAGGAAAGGCCTGGTGATGTCATCCTGCTGGGTCACATGATCTGCAATTCAAACAAATCACACACGCCCCCTTCTGAGCACACAGAACTGAAGAGCTGGATGTAGGAGGTATGAAATGAGATCGTGGCAAAACCCCTTTAAAGTCAATGGGAGATGATGTAAATGGGCTTGGCTCGGGTTCGGAGAAAACGTAAAGTTCGTGCCGAACTAACCATTTCCGAACGCTCAACACTACTAATAATACAATAGGAAACAGAAAAAAAAAATGAAAGTGGGGTGAAATATGATTTTTTTTTTTATTGTTTACAGGGATTTTGTGGTTTATGACATTCACTAATCAATGTGTTCTCTTTAATCTGCAGGTCAATACAATTCCGGCAATACCAGATATGTAGGGTTTTCGTTAAGTTGTAGCACTTTGAAAAAAAACAAAACCACAGACATTCTCTATATGTTAAATTTGCGTAACAGTGGTGTTTTTTAAAATCAATAACTTTTTTGTTCTTCCACCTATAAACCTGAGTGAGGGAGCATTGTTTGTAGGCTGAAATGTAGGTTTTTATTGGTAGCATTGTGGGATAGATGCGCCTTTTTGATCACTTTTTATTCCAATTTTCAGGCATTGTGACAAAAAAATTATTTTGGCGTTAAGTGTACGGGATAAAGTATTGCAAAAGTTTGGGCCTGGTAGCAGCTACTACCTCTGCACCCCCTAGAGCTACGCCCCTGCATTTGATACTATGCCACATAATAGGTTGGTAAGTAAAATGAGAATGCTTGGACTTGGGGAAAATGTTTGCAAGTGGGTAAGTAACTGGCTCACTGATAGAAAACAAAGGGTGGTGATTAATGATACATACTCAGACTGGATTCCTGATACTAGTGGGGTGCCATAGGGGTCCGTATTGGGCCCTATTCTCTTCATTAACAATCTTACACATGGATTGCATAGTAGAATATCAATCTTTGCAGATGATACTAAGCTCTGTAAAGAAATCAACACAATGGAGGATAATGTGTTATTACAAAGGGATCTGGATAAGTTGGAGGCCTGGGCAGAGAAATGGCAGATGAGGTTTAACACAGATAAATGCAAGGTTATGCACATGGGGAGGAAAAATCCATTACATGATTACATGTTAAATGGAAAAACGCTGGGAAAAAGTGACTGGAGAAGGACTTGGGAATCCTGGTGGACAGTAAACTTAATTGTAGCAGCCAGTGTCAGGCAGCAGCTGCCAAGGCAAATAGGATTATGGGGTGTATTAAAAGGGACATAGAGGCACATGAGAACTTTAGTTCTCCCATTATACAAGTCACTGGTTAGACCACACATGGAATATTGTGAACAGTTTTGGGCACCAGTGCACAGGAAAGACATTGTAGAGCTTGAACAGGTACAAAAAAATAAAAGGACTGGGTGGACTACAATACCCAGAAAGATTAGCAAGATGGGGTTATTTAGTTTACAGAAAAGATGGCTTTGGGGGACATAATGAATACGTATAAATATTTCAAAGTTGAACGTAGAGATTTCTCCCAAGATTTTTTTAAACCCAGGCCTGTATCCAGATCAAGGGGGTGTCCTCTACACCCTGATGAAAGAAGGTTTCTGCATAAACATAGAAAGGGATTCTTTACTGTAAGAGCAGTGAGACTGTGGAACTCTCTGCCAGAGGAACTGGTCATGGTGAATTCAAAAACAGAGTTCAAAAAGGGTCTGGATACATTTCTAGATGTAATAATAGAACAAGTTATAGTGACCCGGGGTTCTGGAGAAGGGTTGGATACATTTCTAGATGTAATAATATAAAAAAGTTTTAGTGACCGGGATTCTGGAGAAAGATCTGGATACATTTCTAGATGTAATAATATAACAGGTTATAGTGACCGGGATTCTGGAGAAGCGTCTGGATACATTTCTAGATGTAATAATAGAACAAGTTATATTGACTGGGATTCTGGAGAAGGGTTTGGAGACATTTCTAGATGTAATAATATAACAAGTAATAGAGACCGGGATTCTGGAGAACGGTCTGGAGACATTTCTAGATGTATTAATATAACAAGTTATAGTGACCTGGATTCTGGAGAAAGATCTGGATACATTTCTAGATGTAAAAATATAACAGGTTTAGTGACAGGATTCTGGGAAGGGTTGGATACATTTCTAGATGTAATAATAGAACAAGCTATAGTGACCGGGATTCTGGAGAAGGGTCTTGATACATTTCTAGCTATGATAATATAACAAGTTATAATGACCAGGATTTTGGAGAAGGGTCTCGATACATTTCTAGATGCAATAATATAACAAGTTATAGTGACCGGGATTCTGGAGAAGGGTCTGGATACATTTCTAGATGTAATAATATAACAAGTTATAGTGACCAGGATTCTGGAGAAGGGTCTGGATACATTTCTAGATGCAATAATATAACAAGTAATAGGGACCAGGATCTGGAGAAGGGTCTGGATACCCTTTCTAGATGTAATAATATAACAAGTTTATAGTGACCAGGATTCTGGAGAAGGGTTGGATACATTTCTAGATGAATAATATAACAAGTTATAGTGACGGGATTCTGGAGAAGGGTCTGGATTACATTCCTAGATGTAACAATTTAACAAGTTATAGTGACCAGGATTCTGGAGAAGGGTCTGGATACATTTCTAGATGTAATAATATATAACAAGTTATATGTGACCAGGATTCTGGAGAAGGGGCTGGATACAAATTTTTTAGATGTAATAATATAACAAGTTATAGTGACCAGGATTCTGGAGAAGGGTCTGGAAACATTTCTAGATGTAATAATAGAACAAGTTCTAGTGACTGGGATTCTGGAGACATTTCAAGATGTAATAATATAACAAGTTCTAGTAACCAGGATTCTGGAGAAGGGGATGGATACATTTTTTAGATGTAAAAGTATAACAAGTTATTTGTGACCGGGATTCTGGAGGGAAGGGACTGGATACATTTCTAGATGTAATAATAGAACAGGTTTAGTGACCAGGATTCTGGAGAAGGGTCTGGATACATTTCTAGATGTAATAATAGAACAAGTTATAGTGACCGGGATTCTGGAGAAGGGGGCTGGATACATTTCTAGATGTAAATAATATAACAAGTTATAGTGACCAGGATTTGGAGAAGGGTCTGGATACATTTCTAGATGTTAATAATATAACAAGTTATAGTGCCAGGATTCTGGGAGAAGGTCTGGATACTTTCTAGATGTAATAATATAAACAAGTTATAGTGACCGGATTCTAGAGAAGGGTCTGGATACATTTTAGATGTAATTTAAAATAACAAGTTATAGTGACTAGGATTCTGGAGAGGGGTCTGGATACATTTTAGATGTAATATAACAAGTTACAGTGACCGGGATTCAGGAGAGGGGTTGCTGATCCAGGGATTTTTTCTGATTGCCAGATTGGAGTTGGGAAGCATTTTTTTCCCAATAATGAGTACAATTGGCCCTTCCACTGGATTAACACTATAGGCTGAAGTGGATTACGGGCTATCTTTTTTTCGACCTTACAAAGAGGTTTCTCTACTGGTAACATTGTAAATACCTTTCAGCTGGCCTCTCTGATAGTTGATATCTCCTCCATTGGCAGTGCTTTAAATTTGCCTGACATTCTCCACAATTTGTGTCTCGCCGTGCTGTTTCACAGAGCCAAAGCCCGCTTCCTGGTTAGACTGTGTGTGATTCTACAGCAGTGATTGGCGTATCAGCACTGCTATTCCTATTACAGAGAAGTTACTGCTGGACAGTGGCGTAGCTACAGGGGTCACAGCTCATAGCAACCAATCAGAGCCCATAGCAACCAATCAGCGCTCATAGCAACCAGCCAGCACCCAGAGCAACCAATCAGAGCTCAGCTTTCATTTTTCTGGAGCAGTATAAGAAATGAGAGCTGAGCTCTGATTGGTTGCTATGAGCTCTGACTGGTTGCTATGAGTGCTGTTTAGTTGCTAAGAGCTCTGACTGGTTGCCACGAGCAACAAGGACAGTCTTACTACTAGACCCTCTGGCCTGGTATTATGTATTTCATGTCCTGCTATCTTCTCACAATTTCCCATTTCAAAATAAACTCTGTCTGATTTTAAGTGCAAGGCCATAGTGTTAAATGCCTTATCTCCATCAAATGTCCCAACACCCCCCATCTCCACCAAGCGTGACCTGGCCTAGGCCTAATCCAAGACTGTCAAAAGTTTTTTTTTTAATCTTGTGTCTCTGCAAATAATGAGTTTTCTGAACAAATTTTTATGTTCCAGAATAGTAGGCGGTAGCATCCAGCCAAGTCTTTTAGTTAGTATCCTAGAATATATCTTGCCATCCATATTGATGCAGTAAATTGGGATGGAAAAGAAAGGGTCCAAAGGATCTCTGTTTTTTTACACATTCATTTTATGTAGGCACTGTTGCTTTTTTTTCTATGTCCCACGAATGAGTATCCGAAACTAACATCGTATTCAAACATTTTCTTAAAGGGGTTGTACCACGAGGGAATATCTGCTTCACAGGTTGGCTCGTTGCTAGCTCTGAGCAGACTGTGCATGAGAATTAGGAGGGCGACGTTTGTGGCTTTCCTCCTCATTCACTTCTATGGGAGTTCTGAAAATAGCCAAATGCAGGGGATTGTACCCCGGATTTGAATGCATTGGGCTGTGGTTCAGTTTTTTTCCTATAAAAACAGCTCTCTGACAGTCTCACCCAGAAGAAGAAGGAGGAGACTTGAGTTATCCCAAACCAATTACAGCATATATCACTGGGCGGCGAGCGGAGGAGAGTGGGAGTAGTTGTTGTTTCAGGCCCTTGTCACGGTGGCTAAACTCCACCAAACCCTCTCACTCCCGGCCCCACGCGAAGTGTGGAAGGTGTTCTTACTCCCAGGAGCACGCTCCATGATGGTGGTTATAGTCCTCCTGCCATGGCTATGGTGTGCAGAGGTGCCCATGATGTTGTGCAGGAAGCAGACGAAGGGTAAAAGTTCCAGCCATAGCTTGACCTTTTTATTTATCAGCAAGATGTTGAACATGGCATCTCTCTTTCAAATAGTTACATTCATTTCTCCACCTGAGTTACAGCTAGCAGCCATTAGAGTTGCCTTTTAAATGGTCCCTATTTGGATGCAGTCTTGTTATCAAGGAGCAGTCCAGCCCCAGGAGAACTGACATCCTAACAACTTTCAGATAGACTTCAAGGGGATAGAAAAGTGACCCCAGGAGAACTGGATCTAGATGGGCCAGACCAGAGGCAACATTCTGGACACCATCTGCTCGGTAGGCCACCGGGGGACTTCCTATACGCTACCTCTCGTGTACACACTTCACAGTGTACCTGTCCAAAGGATACTTCTTATGTCTCCAGCCAGCAACTCAGGCTTCCAAAGATTAAAGGGTTTGTCTCACTTCAAGGATTGCTTTTTATGTTAAAGATCTTGCAAAAACAAGTCACTTTGCAATATGTGTCCATTAGCAGTGTCCTACCTATTCCTAGATATCCCCTCTTGTATGGGCTGCATCAGCTCCTCAGGTTGCTATAGCTACAGACCTGTTTGATCTCTCCTGATAGGCTGCCAGCACTGGTTGCTATAGCTACAGACCCAGCTTCTACTGCAGCCTAGTGGAAGCCAGTAAACACGCCCCTGAATTCAAAAGTGAAACCAAGAAAACAGGACTGAAGTAAGATGAATCAATGTAGTGAGACAACCCCTTTAAGGTGGGCCCTTCAGTTCCACCACAGTCTGGCAATTGTTCCAGACCACAGGAACTTTGATATAGGAACTATCCTATCAATTAAACTAAGGCCAAAGTTCACTCAAAGATCATGTCATCATAATTTTCTTCGTGCAATATGACATTGGAGTATATGAACAGTAGTTCAGCATTAAATCATCCCTTAGTTTATACAAGGGGTTAAACTCCTGTAAACTACACAATGACTCTGTCTCCTCCCTGTCCAGGTGGGGCCCAGATGCTAAAGGGTAAAGTTTTTTCTCCCCTAGGGGCAAGCTTTCACTAATCAATAATTTGAATCCCACAGGTGACTGGAGATACGACTCTGTTTGAGGGCCCACCTAAAGTTTTGTAACAACACAAGGTACCATTATACGGTATGTACTCAGTTTTATACTTATTGTGTCTGTATAATACATTCTTTTTTTCTCAGTACTGCCCTTCCTATTTCATATACCTATATGATTGTTATTATTTTTCAGTTTATTTTTGGTCTAAAAAAAATAGAAAAACAAACTGACTTTTAGGTATCCCTGAAAACAGAGCTCAAAAACAGGGTGTCCACTTTGCTTTTATTTAACCCTGAGGGCCGACTGGTGTGCCGCTCACCACAAGAGCTGGGGGGACATAGCCCGGGCACCAAATTATGCTGACCACCTGCTTACTTTATAAGTTCAGCTGTGCAGCTGCATCGCCAGGGAGAAGGCAGAGATGTTCCATTGCTGTCCCTGCCTTCCCAATCATATATACAACGCTCAATGAGCACAATGCAGACAGATCAGCATCGCAGGCGGCATGTTGCAGCGGTGTCATCACACCTCCTGTGCTGCTGGGTCTCCTAGGCCAGACGCTAGGGGTTTCCAAGAGCAGAGTCCACTCCATAGCTCTCTAACAACAATAGGACATACCCATAGATCCATCGTTGGTAAGGAGTTCAAGGGGTTGTCCAGGTCCTTTTAATAAAATGTTTTTAGCCTAAGTAATGTCACGTCTGCAGCTACTGATTACACTATAGTTCAGAAGGGGATGATCCGAACAGCAATGATAGGCAGGAGTAAATGACCACTGCTGCCAATTAGCGGCTGCAGCGATGACGTTCCATTAGGCCGGTGCCGGAAGTGTACAGAAGCCTGGTAGAGAGGGCTGACGGTGGCATGCATGAGATTGGAGAGCTGAATATAAGCATTTTTTTTTAAATCAGGGCAGCAGTATCCTAAAAAATATTTTATTAAAAATATCCAGACAACCCCTTTAAGAACACAGTCACTTTAATGGTGCCACAAAGTCTTTTATTCATAAGCTTTTGGAGGTGATATAATTCTGGTGGTCTGTGGCTGCAGCTCGCTGTCTCAATAGCTACATGGCACAGTTCAGTGGGAACCATATGAATCTTGACTACAGTGTGAACCATCTAGTGGTGACTTTACATCATCAGAATTTTAGTGCTTACAGAAGCATCTGCATATAAGGTCCAATCAAGAGTTTTTATGTCAAAGAAATAAAGTTTCAACCCCTATTACATAAATCAATGGCACATTTAGGATACACTATTGTTTTTTTAACTTCTCAGAAAATGGGCAATAAATCACAATTCAATTTGTGTTCTTGGATTTACATGATAGTTTTATGCCTTGTGTAAATGCTGCGTGACACTAAATAATTTTTGTCCTATTTGGTTGGACCAAAAAAACCCAAAATAATTCGCATAGAAATGGAGGGAAAACCCCTTTTAAGTGAAAAGATTTCTGATCCCTTATTAAAAATTCATAAAGCCCAATTTAAGGGGCAAATTAATTTTTTTTTTATTAAAAAACACCAGGCATTACCTTTAAGGCTATGTTCACACGGCTTAAATTGCCACAATTTCAGAGCGCTTAACCACCGAATGCGCCCCAATTACGGTAATTCATACTCTCAAGACTTACGGATTACCGTTGTCCCCCCCCACTACAATAACGTAATGTATGCGGGGGGGAAATTACATGTAATTTTTAGCCAATTACCCCGCTGACAATGCACCCACCCCCCCCACCCTTTTTTGGGAATTACACACAGCATAGGGGCGCTACTATAGGGCCCAATAAGCCTTTAAACACCCAAAGGGGTCTTTCACTGGGTGTTTCTGGGCATTTTTGGTGCTTTTTTTTATTGCTGGTCTTTTTGCACAAAAAACCCTCCAAAAACACACCCAAAAAAAAGCCCAAAAACCTCGTGTGAAAAACACCCAAAGGGGACAGTTATTTTTCCCACAAACAGTGCCACACCCTCCCCTTTTTTTCGGAAAAATAGATTGCCCCCTTCCTTCAAAAAGTTAGCGCAATACCAACACAACCATGACAGTAGTAACGCTTTTTTAAAACTTTTAATGTCATAACAGGGGTTCCCAACTCCCTCCCAGCCCACCAACAGGGCTTTTTTCAGGGTATCCCAAGATTCACTACAAAAATTAAGTACCTGTGCAGCATAATTAACCCCTTAAACCGCCACCATCCTTTTTTAAAAGGCAGCCGTGCGGGGTCTTTGCTGCAGCCATCTTTTGCTCGCTGCAGACTCGGTTTTCGGTGCCCGGCGCCGAAATTTTGCTGGGGTCGGGCTGTACTACACACCCCTATCCCAAGCATCTCCTCAGGGATCGGGGGGGGAGGAAACCTCCTCAACCCGGGGCTTTAACCCTTTGATTGCAGCGGTGCTTACCGCAGCGCAATCAAAGGGGGTTTTCCCCCGCCTTCGGGGGATCGATCACCCCGGGGACCCGACAAGCCCGGGGAACGGCTGCACAGTCCGCCTGGGGAAAACCCACGTGGCCCCAACTGTCTTTTACAAACCAGTGAAACAGGGGAACTTTGTCTGTCCTAACATGCCTTTTTTTGACTACCAAAAATTAAATGTATTAGCATATATTAATATCTAAAACATTACTAATGTAAAAAAAAAATAAAAAAAATTAAAAAATTTTCCCCTTTATGAAGTAAAAAAAAGTACAAAAAAAACCCCATAAAAATGTAAAAAAAAGAATAAAAAAAAAAAAAAAAAAAAAATAAAATTTAAAAAAAAAAAGTAACATAAATTTTAAGAAAAAAAACCTATACTATTGGGGTTTCCCCACACCTAATAATTTTGAAAAAAACAAGTTATTTAAAGGGGGAAAGTAAGTGTAAAAAAAAAAAAAAAAAAAATACGGGGTTATTTTAAGTAAATTAAACTTCCCCCATAATTAAAAACTTGTCTAGAATAAAACACCTCATACATGCGCATTAAAAAAAAAAAATTACAACTTTGAAAACCAAGAGGGAAAGACAAAAAAAAGTTCTGGGCATAAAATACTTTTTTAGCGTTTTGGGTTAAGGGGGTTTAAAACACTTGTCTCTTTTTAAAAACCAGAAAACGTGCCTTTGGGGGGCATAGGGCTGGATTTTTGGGAAAACCCCCGGGCTAAAAATTAGTTTTACTTTCATATAATATTAAAAATTCTAACTATACTAAACTACAAAGCTTCCTTTAGTTTGACAATGAAATAAAACACACTGTTTTATGCCATGTGGGCAATTTCTTGGAAAAATTTCTTAAAAGTTCAACAGAATATATTAAACCAATGAAGAAGAATAAAATAATTAAAGTATAGCATCTGCTTACATCTTCCTACCCCGGCTCACATCCTAGCAACTAGTACTTATAAGGGGGCCCCCGGGGATGGAAATGATGGGAAAAACCCTGGGGGTTACATAAAACTCCATTGTCCCCTGTTTGTCAGTTTAGCACATCTAAATTGTTTTACCACATTGACACGCAATATATCTTTAGTAAATATATACGGACTTTGGCGTGTGTGTCCTATATATCTATCTATCTATCTATCTATCTATCTATCTATCTATCTATTTATAACTGTACAATATAGCTGCAGGGACCACACAGGACGGCAAGCGGGACCTTGGAAGGCTCCCCGTCACTCCATGTCCTGTTTTGGCCCTACTTCTGTCCGCAACAGGAAGTGGGAAACCGCCACTTGGTACAGTCTAATCATTGTCTATAGAATGCATTAGACTGTATTAACGATCGCGCCACCTAGTGGTCAAGCCCCCCTAGTGGACTCAATGTTAAAGTAAAAAAAAATTAAAAAATAATAAAATTTTAAAGTACAAAAAAAAAGTATTAAAAGTTCAAATCACCCCCTTTCCCCATTTAACAAATAAAAACAATAAAATAATAAAAAAGTTACACATATTTGGTATCACCGCGTCCGAAAAAGTCCATCTATAAAAATATAACATCATTTATCCCGTACGCTGAACACCGTAGAAGAAAAAAAAATCCAAACGGCAAAATTGCGTTTTTTTGGTCATTTGATGTCACTTAAAAAATGGAATAAAAGTGATCAAAAAAGTCGCATGCATTCCAAACTGCTAGCGATAAAAAGTACACTTCAGCCCGCAAAAAATGCCCCCTCACTGACGTCCGTAGGTGTGAAAAAAAGTTATTGGTTGCACAAACTGGCGCCACCGCGCAAATTGCAAAAATAGAAAATGTTTGGAATTTTATTACAGTACCAAAACATAACGGAAACCCTACATGTTTGGTATTGCCGGATGCGTAACAACCTGTAGAATACAGATAACACATTTTATTGACTGAAGATTGAACGCTGTAAAAGCAAAACACCCGCAAACATGGCAAAAATACATTTTTTTTCACAATTTGTCCCACTTGGAATTTTTTTGCGGTTTCCCAGATATTCTATATACATGAATAACACCATTAGAAAGTACATCTTGTCCCGCAAAATAAAATCATAAAAGCCCTAATATGTCTATGTAGGTGAAAAAAGAAAAAAGTTATGGCTCTGGGAACGCGAGGAGGGAAAAACGAACGTGTCAACAACAAAAAACGCTTGGTCCTTAAGGGGTTAAAAACTGAAAAGTTTTGTGTATATGTATTCAGCCCCCCTAAGTCAATACTCTGTAGGATTACCTTGATCTGCAATGATAGCTGCAGTCTGTTGGGGGATGTCTCTACAGCTTTGCACATCTAGAGGCTGGAATTTTTGCCCATTCTTCTTTGCAGAATCGCGCTAGCTCAGTCAGATTGGTTGGAGAACATTTGTGAACAGCAATTTGACAAAGGTCAGCATGGTATGAGAAAGGGCACTCTGTCACATAGTACGGTTAAAAAAATACATGTGTCCAGCCAATTCAACAAAGAGTGGGGACAGATCTGCCTAAAAGGAGAAGTAGAGGTCATTTGAAAACTTTGTCCCTGTTGATCCAGAATATAGAACCCATGAGGCATGTGGCCCAAGAGGAATATTTCACTTCTTGTCTCAAATTGTGATCAGATTGGATCTACATTATAACATGAATTCTATGTCTACATAAATGTTAAAGGGGTTGTCTCATTATAAATATTGCTTTTTATGTTAAAGATCTTGCAAAAGCAAGTCACTTTGCAATATGTGTCCATTAACAGTGTTCTAGCTATTCTGAGATATACCTCCTTTATGGGCTGCATCAGCCCCCTCAGGTCGCTATAGCTAAAAGACCTGTTCAATCCCATCCTGATAGGCTGCCAGCACCCGGTTGCTATAGCTACAGACCTGGGTTCTACTGCACCTATAGAAGCCAGTAAACACGCCCCTGAATTCAAAGTGAAACCAAGAAAACAGGACTGAGGTAAAATGAATCAATGTAGTGAGACAACCCCTTTAATATAATTTTGTTGTAAGTGATTGTCTAAGGCTTTCTTGAATTGATCACCTGTTTTTCTGTGTTTTGACACCTTTTGGTAAGAACATTACCTTCTCCAGCAGGCGTCCTCCAGTAGAATCAAATCAGATAGGCACACACACGCATCGATGATGTACTTCTATTGCCAGTTCATTAATTGTCCTTCCTTGGACCATGTTGGTAGCTGTTACCCACCGAATACTTGGCACAGCTTCCAAGATTTTTCTTTTTTAGAGATGTTCTTGATTTCAACTCATGAACCTTAATGGGGGTTTCTCACTACAAAGATTACCTTTCAACATGTAGAGACAGGTAATTGAAGACTTTTTTCTAAATACATTGCCCTGGTCAGAAGATTAGAGAGATATTATCTGCTCTGAGTGTCTCTAGGTTACCATCCATATCTCTCTTTCTTATTAGACAGAGAGCAGGGAGTGAAGTCATCAGGGTCGGAGGGAGCAAAGTCTTTATCTATAACCAGATTAGATTTTATTTTACTTTCAAAAAGCATTTGTTTTTACTCCTGAGAGGTCGAGAGGTCAGTAGCATTGTTCACTTACAGATTAAATCTCCTGCACGTATGTCTTTGTAACGCTCAGCTAGGAATAGTAGATTTTATATGTTTATCACTGCTATGGAACCACCCACAGCCTGAGCAGGACATGTGAGGCTAAAGCAGCTTGTGGGAAAATCCCTTTAAGAATTGACTGTTTATTTCCTGCCCAATATTACCCATACCTTGTCCGATGCCATTGTCTCTACATAATGTTGAACACTTTATCTGTTAGTGGTGGTTTATGGTAATAATGTTATAGCTGATTGGAATGTCTGTGAATAAGTCCCTTAAGCCTTATTTCTGCATTTCTAGTCAGAATGCACCTTAGATAGCCTTTTGCCAGCTAGAAGGGGCAAGACAGAGGACAGAATAATAGAGGATACCTCTCTTTTTATCCTTTGCATTACTACAATTGATTTACGCGAGTATAAACAGGCTATATCAAACTTTTGTGACATTATGTAATTAGGAACTTAAAGGGAATGTGTCATCAAAATGACTTATTGTTTAACTCACATTTTTATGTTCAACACATTTTTTTTTAATTTTTGGTTATTTATTTTATTTTTTTTCATTTTCCATATCACTTTCAATATTTTTTTAATAATTCTTAAGTCCTGCAGTTTTAAATTTGGGCCACTGGGCCCTAATAATAGTCTACACTTCCTTTTCTTAAGAAAAATCCTCTTTTCCCTGCTCTTTATCAGCACAAAGAGGTCAAACTAAAAGGGAGACACCATTTAAAATAGATAAACGATTCACCTTCACAAAAGATCCTTACAGTTCCCCTTTCTCTCTCTGCACCTGATTTCTTCCCAGGCACAAGCAGACTAAAAACTTTCCAAAAGTAAAAGGACTGAGCCCCTTAATCTCCTATGTGCATGAAGCTACGTAAAGCACACTCTACTGCTGTTAAAGCAGTGCAAAAAGCCTAGTGGGCCCAAAGTGAAAACTGCAAGACTTAAAAATTTTAAAAAAAAAATTAAAGTGATATGAAAAATAAAAAAAAACAAACCAAAATTTTAAAAAATGTGTTTTTTTATTAAAAAAAAAAACTTATTTGAAGATCAGAAAAGGGACATAAGCAAATACTTATACAATATGTAATATTCAATACACATTCGTTACATGACTTCCCACAAAACCCCTAAAGATTAGGGGAAAATACCCCCCGATTTCCCTTTCAATAAAACTAACCCACCCTCAACAAGCAGGAACAAATACCCCCAAAAATTGTTTTTAAAATAAAAATACACATCCCTTTTAAAGGGTTTCCTATTTTTCACTTAGTGGGACATCGATGGGATATGCTTAAAAAGTGTGTTTTCCGTGGGTTTCCACACTGTCTGGGGTGATAGTACTGTAACGAAATCGCAGTCTTCTGTTTCATTTGCACCACTAGTTAAAGTTTTTTTGATTGTCCGTGTACAATGATACAGTGGATTGTTTTAAAAATTTTTAAAAAAAGCGTACAAATTTTAAATTGCATCGCTTTTCCAGGAAGGGGGGTGAACAATTTTACTCGCATTAACAATGCATGGGCCTGCCGGTCCGGGTCCCCAAGGATATAGAAAATTGGGAAACAGGGGAGGGCCGCCACTGCTGTGGCTTTTTTGTCTTTTCTGATATTTTGGGAAAGGGCCCCCAAAATTGTTGGCAAAAGGGGAGCCCCCTCACCTTGGAGACTCATTTTGTTCTATAGGGGTTCTGAATACAGCTAACACCACTCACCTTCGGGGGCTCCC